>DWFC01000643.1:0-10229 GCA_018247075.1 Hasora chromus | reverse complement strand
AAAGGCCTTGGCTTTTGAATAAACTGTACATAGCAGGGGTGGCCAACTTATTAGACTAAATATCTACTGTTTACTGATGAAACCCTGTGCGATCTACCAAATATGTATTTACCTACTTCTTGGAATTTAAAACATTGCGTCAGGTTTATTATTTTCGTCGTACAACGATCGACTGGCCTAACAACCGCGGTCCACCGGTTGGCTACCCCTGCTATACGTGTTTCTAGGTACCGATAGCAAAGTTTTAGCTCAATAACTATCTAGGCTATATGTGTAGAGATAGCAAAGTAGTGTCCTAGGTCCGAGCTGGGTCTGCAGGCTTTCAGAGTAACCTAGTTAAGGGACACGGTTACAGGAGTGGGCGGCGATAGCTTAGAGTTTTAACAGCTTTTGATAAGAACAGAGAACTATGGAGTCGTGGGCTAAAAGTTTTTGTGAGAAAAATATTAATAGAATAGTTTCTCAGGCGAAAGCGGAAAAAAGAAACGGAATATCAATTCGTGTAAAATGCAGACGAGTCGAGATTTTACAGGAGATGACTTCAGACGGAGAGTTGGGAAAAAAATAGATTTTGGAGGTTATCTGATCAATCAGATCACGTCTAAAATAACTTTTTAAAGTATAATTCTTAAAAATTAATTTAAGTATACCCATAATTCAAGAGACATCTTAAAGTAAAAGCTCTTAGATACTGCCAAAATAAACAGCGCTAACAGCGACTCCACGGTAGTTTCTGTTCGGCACGTAAGCTTAAAAGCATCTTTGTCTTGCGAGGAGGTGCCTCGCTGAATATTTCAGTGCGGAGTTTTTGAATTAATTACCACCGAGCCTGGTGCCTGATCGGTTTCATCAGGTTTTGGGTTTGTGGTTTGGTTTGGTTGCAGTGGTTGCTGGTCTCATGTGTGGTTTGTTGATTTAACGAATGTTGGGAGGGTTTGGATTTAAATTCCAGAATGTTTTTCTTCTGTTTGGGTTGTAGTGGTGGCTAACTTGTGTGTGTGTGTGTGGGTGGTTGTACAAATAAATGAATGTTAGGAGAGAAGTATTTAAAGTAAATTCCAAATAATCTATTTCTTCGTTAAAGGAGTTAGAGGGCAACTTTTGACGATTTGATCTAAATATGGGTATAGAAGTGAGCGGTCGTCAGATTTGTCTAACTCTAGATCTGGTTACTAGACTTAATGATTACTATTTACCTACTTTTTTTTTTAAATAATAACTCATTGTTATATCTAGATAAATAAATAAGAATCAGAAGGAATTATGCAAGTTAGGCTCTACCTAATTACATAACTACAGTAAAATAATAGCGCAATTATCTACATTTGAAACCGTCATAGACAGTTAATAAATATAATATCTATATACTTCCAGATAATAATAAATACCTAAGTAGAAACATTATGTATTATTTTTGCACAAATTCGTATAAAAACATTTTCATTTAACATGTACATAACTTATTGTTTAATATCTCTTTATATTGCATATTTGAAGCATATTTCGCAAGACATTTAAAATATTCAAATCAAAGACAGACAGGTAGCTTCGTCGGAGCAACAATCTGCTACTCTTTAATCAATATCGACGTTATTCCGCTGAGATATGTCTTTGAACTCGGGGTGAACAACCCCCCAGATAATTCATTAATCGTTAATAACTTGACAGCATACTTCAGATAGCAGCCTTGGACGAACGCCTTTGATATGTTTGCTCGCCTATTTTAAGAACAAAAATATTGTCTATTACAAACGTCAGCACAGATAAAAAATGACGTTCGGAAATTTAGTTGCCGCGATAATTCATTGTTCGTCAAGGCTGTATTATTTTGTGGTGATCATCGAAAAAACTTCAATACGTCGAGAAAAAAACAACCTTGGAGGAGCATTTCGGGTCGGAACGCGTCATTTATTTTTAGTGTGTAGTTTTTGTGGGAACAATGAGTGGCGTCAGCATCGGTTATCAAGCGATCGCGATAAGCAGACCCCGCCCATCGAACGGCTGACCAATCGCGTCCGATCGATCGGTCAATACAGATAGAGAACGCCTTTCCGAACGCATCCGCCGGCCGGCCCACGCGTGCTGTTCAACTGTTGCGCGCCGCTCTACCTCAATATGCCTTTGCCTTCAATATAAAATTAAAAAAATACCGTTGCTGCACAGATAATTAAAGATAAAATCCCGCACTTCTGTATTTTTTTTAATTTATTTAAAACTGAATTGTCAGTTGTACTAATTCGGCGATAACTGAATTTGTAAGTTATTCAAATACATTTTTTGCGTGTTGCTGTCTGTATGTAAATACTATTTATCAGCTACATATGTACCTATGTGGCAGAATTTATTTCAATAGCAATAAATATGTGCTTAGCCAACCAAATAAATTTGGTTTTAAATTAACCGAGGCCAAGGTATTCGTTGCACACAGCCCCCTGGTCGGTCGACAGACCACTTTTTCTCAAACCCGCCTTATTGACTCTGGAAGGTATTCTAGTTCTCCAAAACAAATTTCACTAGACAAACCCGGGCGAGTCAACATCACGATGCAGTAAAAAGCTTATGCAGCTCAAAAAAATGTCGGGGACGTAAATTAGTTGATAATTTGTGTGTGACTTAACTTTAGTTAAATGTTTGACAAACATCGCCTAAGCAAATGAGGACAGGTGTCCACGATAGGCCCGTATTGATATATAGGAGGCAAACTACAATTTCGTATGTACAACGCTCGTGTATTTGTGTCCCGGCATTATGTAAATCGTGTGTGTATAGTTTTTAATTACACAAAGCGATAAGCGGTGCCGCATTCGTTATTTGACTTTTTTAATTTCAAGTCAGTGTAGAATCAACATCGTAAGTCAAATCTCTGATTGCTGGAAGTGCATGCCATTCTGCTCCTTATAATTAGTTGGATAATATTTATATTGGCGTACTAGGAACTGGTATCTTGATGTCCATGTTGACATACGAGACGTACGTTTTGTCAAAAATCTCAAGTTTAGAGTTTGTTTTGTAATAAAAATGTATAAGATTATTATGACCCCTAATTAGATGTTATTTTAAGCTGATCTAATGCCGATGCTTGTTGTTTTGTTTTGTATCATTTGTTTCGAATATCAAGAATTCATCCAAAAACACAATTATCGACCGCACAATTTTATAATAAAAACTAAATTAAGCTATTACAAAAAAAAACTAACAAAATTACAGATACACAGATAACACAGCACAATATAGCATCTGTTTCCCGCCAAAACATCGCAAACCATTTTGAATTTAATCAAAATTCAGCGCGCGGCCGATCCCTGAATTAGTTGAGATTTGGCGTCTAGAAATCAATCCATGCCCCCATTACGGTTTAATCTTCGGCGGAGGCTATAACTTAATCCCAACTTGAGAGGTATAAATAAGCAATAAACCGCTACAGGTGCCGTGTGCTCCCTCGCTCCACAGATTATACAGGATTATGTTAGTTTCGTTCGGAAATCGGGAAAGAAATGGCCTAGTAGGGCTGCCAAGATTTTCAATACTCGTAAAAACTGTAATGACATTATCTTCCAATAATTATTTTGTTGTGTGTGTTAAGTGTCAGTTTATAGATGGAATATTAAAAAACTATACTGACGCCATGGATAACTGACATTGCGAGCAAAGTTGATAGAAAATTAATCATGTGATTATAACAGGACTGCAGTACGGCAGGACGGCAGTATTATTTCAGGACTAAGTTAAACGCCTCATGTGCCACGTATGTTGGCTACGAAGCAGCTACTTTACTGTACTACTTACGCTGTGACAGTGGTACTGACCCAAACGAGTTTTTACCAATCACTATGATGTAACTATCGTCAATGGTCAAAAGCCTAGCAGCCCTATCGCTGGGAATTCGGCAACTGTTCGCGTGCTCCTCGCAATAATTGAAACTCCCGATTTCTCGTGTATCTATAGTGCGTGTAAGTCGACCGTGTCCGATTCCGAACGCACCCCTGCCATTGTCTCCGTTATTGATAATCTATTTTTCAATTTCGCTGTCACGACACACGCCTTATTTCTTTTTACGACAAATGTTTGATAGAGTCGATTGACTAGCTCTTAAAAAAACAATTACACAATCCCTAAACTAACTTAACAATGTGTCCATCATTGTTACGAAGCAAGCGTTGGCCATAAAATTAAGAAAAAAACAGTTTGTTTTTAAATCGTTTATCTATGGACCAAGTGTTGCGACCACTTCCTTGCCGTAAACGTCAGAACAGTTCAAAGCTTTGGAAGTTCTCAAGTTGACGCATCCGTGATGTCTTCATGTTGTTTAGAAGAAAGTGGTATTTATTTACTGGCTGTCAAAGACTTTGCCCTTACCCTAAATAATAATATGACATTCGATAATTTAATTTAAGAAACGATAAGAATAGCATCATTATACTTAAGAAAAAAACTTTTATTTTTCTTTATGGCAACACTGACTAATCGCACACCTGTATTCTAATCTATATATTGAGATGTTCCCACGTGTCGCCGGAAGAGATCAGTCAACATCCCACCTGATAGCGTGCATCAATTAGCCATTTTATTATGAACGCAAACACGCAGTATCTAAGCTTGCTATATTATAAAACGCAACGTGTTTATGATAGTGATGTGATTCGGAGAACACTGACCCGAAATATCTGAGCACTTTTTTTTTAGGTACAATGTTTGCTTTGTATTTAGGAAAACAATTCAAGTATTCTTAGAAAAAATATAGGAGATAGAACCAAGATAAAACTTCTTTCTAAAACACGAATAATTCAGTTTTAATTCTTGAACTTAATCACTGACCTGATGAATGAAATGATGACCTGAAAAAAAACTGTAGCCTAATTTTTGAGCTCAAAACTGACTTGTAAATCGTCCATAATTTAAAATCAATCCCCTCAGGTCATAAACTAGTAACAACATCGGATGTCGCCGTCCAGCTGTCGTCCGCAACGCGACCATTATGCACCGCTTTGATGTGAGGATCACACGCGCCGCGACATTAAGTTGCGCCTGAGCAAACATTGTAAACTGTTAAAAAGACAGCTATTTTTAACTCATTGATCGATTTTGTCAAATTCGGCGCGTTACGGTGCTCTTCCTGAGTTGGGAACTAAATTAGTTTGGATATAGGCCAGTCAATGAAGAGTTTCCATCCAGATATTTTTTTTTGTCAGTAATATTTTGCATTATGTAAATTGTTATATGAATTAGACGTATGTGGAATACATAAACGGTTGTATGTGCGTTGCTTTTAATATGTTTTAATGTTTCCTTTGTCACTGAATAGAAAAAAAAACATTAAAAACAAAAAAAACTGGATTCCAAATTGTGTTCTAAAGTAGGTAATTTTTAAGTGTGCGAAGGTCGTATAAGTAATTAAGTAACAGTTATGAAGTGAAATAAAACTTAATGAGTGTAACAGGATATAGATATACATTTTTTATTTGCTATTGTATTGTAATATATTTATTGTATAAATACAATTTAATTGTTGCACTAACAATATACTTAGTTGCATAAATAATCGACGGTTGGTTGGTCTTTGAAGGATTCTTTATTTGTTTTTGTGTAGTTCCTTTTTAATATAATTTTGTACATAAACCTAAAAATAATTTTTACAAGTTTTGTCATTAACAAGAAAACTCTTAGCGTCTAAGAGAAACAAAATAATTGGCGCAAATGTCAGGCATGTTTTTTTTCAAACTATAAATTCTGTCTATGGATTTGACTTTTTTAATAAAATAAAACGAGCAACTCCTGAGGAGGTCCCTTCCGACATTTTTACTAAATCGGCACCAGGCAAGTGTCCCACAAATATCTAGCGTCTACCCGCTAAACGGTTCGAGATATGGAATTTAGCGGCCCCCGGCGTGTTTGAACGCCGTATTGATACAAATCGCTCCCTGAGAACGTCTAAACGTTATTTTTTTAACTTCCTGCCTCATCAGTGGGAAACATAAATAGAATTATCGGTATTATAGTAAAAATCGAGATTTGGAGCTATTACTTATGGGGACAAGTTTTCGGGTAGAATCCTTGACATCGCGCAAGATTAATAGTTAAGCTAAAAGACTAGCATTTAGCTCTAAGAAAATTAAGACAAAAAAATTGCCGCTTTTTTGCATTAACAGATAAATAATAAATTGTATCCATAACTTACAAATTTTTTTCATAATTCAGTCAGTAGACTATCTTAGCACAATGCTTCGCCACAAACAGTCAACCTATAGTTAAGATATATATATGTACATCTATGTATATGTTCCAACTATGTACACGTATTTCAAAATGCTTAAGTCCGTAGGTACTAAGGTAGGTAAGGTAGGCAAACAAAGTACCCACTTCCTAGCTAGCGAACCAATAATAAAGATATTTAATAGTCTCATGCACACAAGTTGATGCGCAGGCGCCTGCTTATCAGTCACAGGGAGGGTCAGCAAACAAGGCACAAGGCACACGTAGATTAGATTGTTTTGAAATCAGAACTTTCTTGCAATGAAAGTTTGCGTTGACTGTACAGAACAATCGGATGAGTCAACTGTAATTCAATATTGACTTCTTTGTTGGTTGGATGCTTTGATTATCTGTGCCTTTTTATAGCTTATCTATGAGCTGTAGGCGTGTGACAAATTAAAAATAAATCAAGCCTCCTTGGTTCATTTCATTTTGGGACGATATCTTTCCTTTTTATAAAACTAAAAGATTTAAAAAACATCATGAATTGAAAGAACAAGCACAGAATATATCTGAAACACAAACTTGACTGACTAATTCGGAAAATTCCCAATCAAACCATCGATACTGATTTGAAGCTCTGGAAAATTCCACCTATGAAATACTGACTCGACTGATCAGAATCGCCAATCAAACCGACTGACTTTAAATTTGGAGTAACTGACCCAGATCCTGCACCACAGCCTTCAACAGCAACATTATCGCAGTAACCGCGTCCAAGGCGGCAAACACTGTAATCTGAGGTGAACGCTCGCAGATAGCCTTATCAAGTTTATTAACACGCGCTTGATCATGAGCTTTCTAAGGTACTTTGTAAGTATCTCTGTGTATACAGAGCCTTAAATACCTGTATATATGTAATACACGCGCCAGCTTAAGGCGCAGTTGTAATCGAATCTTTTCGGAACTGAGAAACGGTGGATAGTACGGTGATGGATTCCGGTTTTTTGTATTGATAGCGAATGACTGGGACCTGCAATACACTACGTAGATAAAATATGGAAGCTTTTTCGTAACGATAGCGGTAGAATTGATTCTTTTCCAATTGCCTGAGACATGGTTGGTTGTATTTTTGTTTTTTTTTTATGGTTTTGAAATAGCAAATTAATATTGCACCTAATTCCACCTGAGACAATAAGCAAGTATACTATATTTGTAAGCAATTGTGGCGTAATTCTGTTAGAGCGTTGGTCCTTTGCAGACAAAATAACGTGTTTGGTTGCATCATACATAAATTCACTGAAAAATTGCGAACTCTGACGCTTGTGCAAATGTTTGTGACAATGATACGGTATGAAACAAATCAGTACATATTTTGACTCGTATTTTTCAATTTTTATTTTATTTTCCTATTTTTTTTTAATTTATCAGAAATAAAAAATGGGGAAGAAATGAGAAATTTTAGAATAATAATAAATTAGTCGCCTTTGATATGTCATTACCTGTTAATGAAAAAGTTTCGTTTAGGGTACAAAATAAACTCTGAATTATTCACCGGCACGGGCACCAAAGCCTCACGCCACTGCATCAAACTCCCCAGTACAATTTAGTTGAACAATACCTGACCCAGTCGAACATAACATATCAATTCTTGCTTTACGCCTACCCAATTCATCTGATCAACTATCCTATCGAAAGAAAAGAACTTTACAATTAACAGTTCGACTCCTTGCTCCAAGTTGCCACATACCTGATCTCCCGCTTGAGCTCATCGTAGTCCCTCTGCGCGTCGATCCTGGCCTCTAGCCTGGCTATGTGCTGCTTCTTCTCATCCAGCCGCTCCTCCAGCCGCTGCAGCTGCTGTGCGTGCGCCTCCTGCAGCGCTGACAGCGACGCCTGGAGTCGCCGGACGTCCTCCACCAGCTGGGCGATCTGCAAGAAGAGGGAGTGTTAGATTTGGTTCTGCTTTTAGAGCTTGTTGTAAAATGTAATCTAGTGGTACGATTTTGTCGACTTCTATTTCGATAAGTGTGGAGAAATGGTTGAGGAAACTTTATATTTATATTTCCTCAACATATATATAGTTTGTTTGTTATCTAGTCTAATAATTGTAACCGTATTTAAAGCCCGTCACCGTTCGCGATATCAGTTGAGAGTATTCATTTGTTTGTACATTTTTCATCGTCTCTGATAGACACCTTCCTCGATAGCTGAGAGCAAACACCAGATACCAGTATCTAGATGTATTGCGACTAATAATCAAATAACACCAGAGTAAACTAATCGTTATTATCTCTGTTTTTCATATTCTGACGCATTTATGAATCTGATAGCAGCAAATGTAGTTTTACGACCGCTTCGTTTTATGAACGGGGATTTTTCGTGATTTTAATTGTATGTAGGGATTACTTCAAATAACAATAAATTGTTTGAATCTGATGTCGTTAAAGGATCAACTTCTTAAGAGACGTCTGAAGGTGGTTAGTACGTGACTGCAGTCATGATATTCTGTTATTCTGATGTTTTATTTATTACATCTTCGATATACGATCCAAGTCTTTCATCATGCCAATTAACCTGTCAATTCTTCTATACGATTAACTTTAACCATGTATATTATATTATAATGAATTAATTACATCATCTCGTTTGCATTAAATTATGATAATAAATCCAAGAATTGTTTAGACTTTGGATATTTCATAATCATTTTCAGATTTCAGAGAGATTTAAGTATAGATTTTTTACATTGGTCCAGCAATTCTCGTTCATTGTTCACGCACGACCTTCAAAATGTATGTATCGATATGGATGTACACGGGAAAATAACCGTTAATTGGTTATAAAAGAGGCTACAGTTGCATGTTTTTGAATGATGTAATTGTACTTGGCCGATTGATTGCCAAGCTCGTCTTCCACATAATGCGATACTTTGAGTTTTTAATCATAATTCATCAATATATATATATATATATGATAGGATAAGGAAATAAAATATGTAACAACCTTGGATATTATTGCGTGAAGCACAGAAAAACAACTATTATAAAAATAAATAATAAACCTAACGGATTAAATCTATCTGAAACGTATTTCCTTAAACTTTAGTTTATATTCTGTGGATTAATATTTGAAGGTTATTTAATAGAACTGTAGCTAGAGAAGTATATGATAAACTGAATGAAAAAGGTTTTCAAAATCATCCTAGATATAGAAAAGTACCATGGGCGTTGGCGCTAGCCAGGTTTATCAGCATCTATGTTGATTATGCTAGTATTATAAAGTATGTGATTTTGTGAGGTTGTAGGGGGCAATCCCTGGATGAAAGCCGCATTATTTGTAACTTTCATAGACTATTTGTGTTCCGAATTTGGACGTGAGAGGAAAGGAAATCCACGCGGACAACGCCTAGTCTTAGATTCATCAAATAAGATTGGCATTAGCCAGGCTTCTTTGCCTCTATGCTCACAATAAACATATAACGTAAATAGTTCAGCCTTCACTGGTCGCTGTCTTCAGCCATAATCGCCGGCAACGTGTTATTTGTCGACCTTCGGAAGATATCAATTGTTCCCCAGGTGCCGCCACTCGCCCGCGAAGATGCATATCTCCGGAGATATCTCCGCAGTAGATACAACAGAGATACCCCGTGATAGATACAACGGAAGCTCGCTATCTTCGCCGATTGTTTTGGATCGTTAACATTGGACTGGTAATCTTTGCTTTAGAGGTGTGTGTAGAATTTTTTATATGTGGTAGTGCACGAGCATGTAGTCCACCTGATGGTAAGTGGCTACCGCAGCCCATGACATGTCTTAAAATGTGTCTCGTTGCAGAAATCGAAATCGCGACCCCGCGTTTCACAGACTGGCCATCGCCGACTGCGCCATAGAGGTAGTTAAAAGCTAGCTAGCTATAATAATTTTGTATAGTAAAGCGATATCAAAATATTTCACTAGAAATGCAGTTATGGTGTTTCCTAGGAGGCAATACCCTGGCCACTCGCCAAAGAAAGATCCGGGACCCAGGACCGTTCCACG
>DWFC01000642.1:0-10234 GCA_018247075.1 Hasora chromus | reverse complement strand
GGAATCGAACCCGCGACTCCACGTTTCAAAGACCAGCTTATAACCGACTGCGCTTGAGGTGCTTAGCTATCACTCTTAAACCAAAAGAAAGTAGCCTATAAACACTGTCGCTTCAAATTTTTTAAGTTCAATACGGCGTGACAGTAGCACCAACTCAATGAGAAATAAATCTATATAACTAAAACCTAAACCAGAAACAAACGGAAAGCGAAACCAAAAATTCGCCAATCATTCCTTGTAGCTTTGTCCTTACGTATCTGTGACCTAAATCCACAGATTCTGGATCCAGCCAGACTCCGGGCTACCTTTGGACGTGAGCGCGAAGATCCAGATCAACATGGCGTTGGACGATATATCGTCCATCAGGAACGTCCAGAGATTCGCCAACATGTACCTGCCTATGCTGTGGTTTGATATTGTGAGTATGAAATACAATACAAAATGATAATAATACTATGAATTAGTTCATAATTAACAAACGATGAGAAATATATTATATTGATTTATGAGATTTTTAAGTAACATTAACTGAAAAAGAAGTACTTTTGGCAGTAAGTAGCTTCAGATGCGTTCACGCTAGCGTCACAGAGACGAGTACCTACAGAGACTTTTCTAAGTTCATGTACATTTCTCCAAGCTTATCTTCGAAATAACTGGAGTGATTTTTTATTTACAGTAAGTGGACTTACTAAGGAAAGATATATAGGCATTATTTAAACTGGAATATAAAGAATGTTTGCGCAAAACTATGCATAATGGGCCTAATTTCGTTTTATCCAGTTTTATTCTACCCAGACCAAACCAGTAACTCCTTGAATAACATAAGTTAAACATTAATTATAATGAGTAATCCATTTTTTCTTTAATTACAGAGAATGTACCAACTACCACCCTCGATGGAGCAGAGGTTCAAATTGTACCTCAACATCCTACCAGTAATGGAACAAGCACTCATGTATCTGTCCTTCATTGTCGGAACGATCTTCGTCCTGATAACAGTATACATTGTTACTTCCAAAGTAATCTTCAAATCCTGCTCCGGGCAAAAGCAGCAACGAAACTTCAACTTCAGATCTGATCTCTGGATAGAAAGAGAGCAAAACGGCAAAACTACAAGGCACGACAAGGATAGCATATATGCACCTTGTGAAATACCTTTGACTGATACTGAATCAGATAGCTCAGACCCGAAAGACAAGAAACCGTTTATGAAAACGCAAAGCGATAGGCTGAAAGAGTTCAGTCATAGATTAACAGGTAAAATGTTCGATTCGGTTGGAAACATGAGAGGGAAAGTGAAAGATGAAATAACTCAAGTTAAAAACAACATCAACGATCGAAAGAATTCTTTAATACCACCAGCTGTTATAGACGAAACTAACGAAGCGTACAGAAGCGATTCTGGAACTGATGATGAGAAAAACGGCACTTATAGAGCTGTGAAGCAAACAGATAGTGATGAAGACTGCAAATATTTAGAAGTCTTAGATGATGGCAGTGAATTCGACGACGACTACAACACTCCACAAAACAGCACAAGATCCAAAAATTTAGAAACATTAGACACAACGAAAGTCAAAAATGAACTGTATATCGATTGAAATAGAATTTAAATCATTAGATAATGTATCGCGGAAAGCTAGGTAGTGCTTGTTTGCTCACACTTATAATGGAAGTGATGTGACGTCTCGCTCTACGTTATGAACAATGGTATCTTTGATCAATTTAATGGCAAAAAGTGTTATGCTGACAACGATCCCGATGTGTTTTTATGTCACGGGCAAAGAGAAAGCGAGAAAGAATATGAGCGAGAGAGAAAGGTGCTGATACTGATACGCAAGCATATCTAATGATTTAGAAACAAGTATTAAAGAAGCTAGCCTACGCCAGTTGATGATAGAATTATCTATCGCGCAATTTTATTTAAGACTGAACTGCTGTCATTTGATGCCATAACTATAAGGCAATCAGACTGACACCGGACAAAGCCTGTATACATTGAAATACCAGAAATTATACCAGAACAATTTTGTATATTTCTATATTTTTATCCAATGATTCAGAGAGTGGACTATGAGAAATAGTGAGTGGAATGATTTAGATAAAATCTAAAATTGTTCAAATCGTTATATACCTTGCCACACTTTCACGTCAACGACTGACAATAATTGCTGTCAGCGTGACCGTATTTAACGCTGGATACCAGCGTGAGTGAATTTGCAGCTTGTATTTTTCATTTAATGAGTTCATATAAGTTTCTTTATTACACTATTTTAATCTAGGATTTGAATGATAAGTTACCCTGAATTGTCCCTAAACCTGTTGGTTTGATGAAATTGTTTGGATTGTGCTATTATTTTAAAGTTTCTAGTGGAAATGGCATCGCTATGATACTGCTTACTATCTTAGTATTGATTAAATACTTATCTAAGTATGTTCTGCTACAATCAAATGTTTAAAATTATTAATTTCAACATGCTATTGTTTTGTCTGATGTTTGTGGCAACTTTATGTACGTATGTGAAAAAGGTTTACTAATATGTAATTCCTCCGTTATTTTTGTACGTTTGTCACGAATTGTTGTTTACTTAGACACGTATATAATCCATGTATTATATTAATGCCGTAGCAATCTAGTAGACTTAAATGATGATGAAACAATACTCTTTACTTTTGCATGGTAAAGTTAGCAACGCATAACTTTACTTGAACAATCTTGCCATCGTCGATAGCTTTGAATAAAGCATCATAAAACTAGTTATATATACTATACTGGTGTTCACCGTAAGTTGCAAAGAATTTCATCTTACTCAGAATGAATAAGTGTGATTGGATTATATCAAAGTGAGATAATGGAGTTGAAGAAAGTTAGTAGGAAGCTTAAGAGAAATATTTCGTTAAGGCATTATTATTTTTAATCTATGGACTTCTATGGACTTTTTAATTTGTATTTAGAACTAAAATGTGAGAAGTAAATCTGAATTGTATTATATTGGGAGTAAGATTTATGCAATAAAAGTTAATTATGTTTAATAAAAATGGCGTTTTTTAAAAACATGAATAATTACTTTATTTATCTATATTATATAATTTTATTTATATGTATCTGTATGCATATATACTGTAATGATAACGGTCAGCGACACATGTCTCGTATATCTATTACGCTGACAGACATCATTTTTATTGTGAATTAAATTGCCCAAATAATCAAATCAAAAGTGTCACCGCACCTCTGATCAGCTTTCAGGTGTTAAAAGCTGCTGTAGCCACTTACCACAAGTTAAAATACATAAGTAGATGCTTTTTGCTACTTGATTATTAAAAAAATATATTATATTTCGAAAGTCGCTTCAATTATCCAGTTAATGACTAAATAAAATTAGTCACTAAAATGTATACATTTTAAATATATCTGCTAATCAGGTTACATTAAGTACTTAATATTCTGTAACTGTAACAATACCCACTGGTAATTTATTACCATTCTTTTCTAAGTTATTTTTAATAAATCAATTGAAGGATGGTATTTTATTCTGTTCTGTATATTTTATATACTATAATATCGAATGTATTATTTATTATATAATTTTATATCTAATTGTTATAAGGAGAAAAAAATGTTAGTTTTTAAACAACCATTATATTTTTATAACCATTTTCTACCTGAGAATATTGATAGATACGGTTTTATGAAGTTATTTCCGTACAAAGACATTCAACATAGTAATAGACAGGACAATGGTAACAAAATATTGATCTAATTTTAGTGTCCTAGTGGTCATTGTTTCAAAATTCAATCAGTATAGTGATGTTCTTAAGACAGGTTGTACCTTCGGGAACAACTTATTTTGTTAAGAAATAATAAAATATGCCGAATTGCTCCCTGCGGTATTACAAATCCCGCCACAGAAAGTCAACTAAATTTGGTTTTGGTTGGTTTGGAACAGCGATTTCGATTTATTTTCGTAAACATACTTTTTTATTTATTTTCAAATGTATCAGTTTCTGCTTATCAACGCCAGATGGCTGTACTGTCACATGACATCAATGTTTTTGAATGAAATAAAGTCCTAATGTCCACTCTATAACTATATTAAATCTCTTTGTTTCTATACAACTACTTGAGATTTTATTTCAATTAATTGGATATAATGTACACAATTTAACACTTATTTTGGGAGTAATTTTAAACAAAATGTTTTAAACATTTATTTAATTAATTAGAATTATAACATCATCATATTATACATCATCGAAAGGGCATTTGATAAGTACACAGCATATTTATATGTTTTAATGTTATGTAAGTTAAGGAAATAATTAGGCTGTAAAATAATTAATCCATAATTAAATCCTTCCATAATTATATTACTAATGGCGGGGTCATAAGCTCAACACGTGTTGTGATATTTAAAAAAATACTTGAATGAAGTAATTTACTGTACTGTACATATATCATATATAAGACTACATCTTCGAGTAATTACGTACTATTAACTAGAGTAGCTATGAATATATAAATGGCGCGTAACTTAATGACAGCGGGCAAGATTTATGTTCTAATAGATCAAGGACTTAACAATCGGTGGAGCAGCACCCCCTTTTGGAGGGAAAGGCTGTCAGGGGGGGCGTAATACGTATGTTTACATTTCCGAAAAAAAAAATTTTAATCTGTGGGTAAATTAACTTTTCCAAGCTGCTATTATTTTTTATTTTTGTTGAAACTAACGGGACTTGAAGGTGGCATTTTTGCCAGTATTAAAGGTTGGGAAACCCTGTAATAGATAAACACTCTTTTACTGGTGTTCTTGATTCGTTTGTACATTATATTAGTGCACGTATATATTTAAGGTGGCGCAAGTCACTGCGCTTTTACCGCTCTCCCATACAAACGATTTACTGAAATTACTATAAAACTGTATATTGTGAGTCAAAAACTATGATTAAAATCTTTTTTTTGCGTAGTCCTCTATGCCGCTACGTATTTCGTAATAAAAATATTGTTGATATTAATTTGGGTTCTGGTACTGTTTTAGGATTGTTTAGTAGCTTTTAAGTTTTGCAATTTGCTAAACATTTATAGTTAAGTATGTAGTAAGTTCATTTATACGATCATGTCTTTGCCGTCGTCGTGTTCAAGATTGTCGATCCACGAAGCCCGAATCCTTAGTCACAATCCTTGAACCCTAAGGAACCCATTCCTAACCCAATGCTATTAAAATAGCGCGACATTGTCTAAAGATTTCTAATATTTCGAGTAAAAATATGACTGCCGTTTTAAATTTTGATGACGACTTTAATCAGGCTTTTTTACTTCTTCCGGTACCTATTAAACCAAAAATGAATTTTCATATACACAAACAAAAAAAACTATTACAAGTGTGATCTTAGCATGGTGAGCGTGACCTAATTAGGCGTAATAACCCTTGATTGAATATAGTAGTTTTATAAGATGACTACCTCATCATTGACAACATTTATTGCTTTCAAGGTCTACTGCTCTATTTTACGATTTTAGATTATAATAAAAGTCACGACTATAATACAGAATGAAAATCTAAATAATTGTATTGTTTCATGTTATCAGTAAATACATTTTTTTTTCTAAAACTGCACGTGTTCGTGATACAATTTCATACTTCATAATTTGATTGCATTTACAGAGTTGGTTACGCCATCTATTGTCGAGTAGTGGAACTTGTTCGTCAATTAATCCTAGTGTTGTATACGTAATTTACGTTTTAAATGCTTTCAATAATAACTTTATCGTAATTTAAACTTTACTGTTTTAATTATAAGGTTATTTTTAAAATATTTTTAACTTGTATTAAAATTATTATGTATCGTATGAAAGTCACATAATTACAGTCTGTAACATTGTATAATTGTCAAAAATACTGATAGATACTGGCAACATTGTATAATTGTCAAAACTCAATTATGTGTTTGTCCGTTTGATATTTGAAAGTTTGTAACTCTCAAGTCTGTTGTTTTCATACATTTTAAAAAATAATATCATTAATATCTACGATGATTAGAACAAAGCCTTGGACCGGTGGCACTGATGAAGAGTATGAAACGCAGCACTTCGGTTTCGGCGCGCAGCGTCTTAAAATAGCTGTGCGACAAATGGTGGAGCAGAAAATTCAAAGTGGAGTGAAAGATATGGAATCGTACTTGCAGGAATCGCTGGATCTTAACGAAACAGATAAAGTAACATTGACACATTCCTGTGATAAACTCATACGGTTATACTGCGAGCGAGCGGGCCCATCCCTTGAAATTATTGATGCGGAGATCGAAAGGGTATTGAAGATTCCCCGCAACGTTTTGTTGCCTGAAGATGAGGTACAGGTAGAGCAAGTATCTGTCGAGGATTGTGAGAAACTTAGCGAGGAAGTCGCTTCCCTAAGAAAGAGAGTGGAAAGGGGTGCTCTAATGGAAGCGCTGCTCACTGCTGAAGAGGAAGAATTGTCTTCAATGGAGAAGTTATGTGACATTGCCAAGAAGGATTTAGAGGTATTAGACTTGCTGCAGACAAACTTTGAGAGTGGAGACAACATTAAGTCAGTTCAGAATGAGATGCAGTTTCTGTGTGCAAGTGTTCCGTTCATGAAAAAGGATACAGACAACATTTTTGGTGATTGAGTGAGTGTTTGTTTATTATATGTGGTCGGAACTAGTACAATGGACTATAAGACTAATTTTTAATTAATGACATTAGTAAAAGTAGTGCCTAATCTAGTAAAATGATAATAATGATTTTTTGATACATATTTTCAGTGTTGGTTAAAGACAGTGTTGGGCAAAGCGATTTCAGTTTAAAGACAGAATCTTGATCCAGTGGCTTGGGCCTCTGAAACCAGTTGGCTAGAACTGGTAGATTAGATTATATTGTAGTAATCTACACCTAGTGAAAAAAATTGTCTGATGACTTTGAAGATTATGTGAACCAATCCAGAACTGCGGATGGCACAAGAAATATCCTAGAGTACCAACACAATAAAATATTAAGATTCTATCAGTATACGAACATCTTAATAAAGTTGTATTAAAATATTAGTGCAATTATATTTTTTTTTTGGAAAATTAAATGCTTTTATTAATCTAAAACTTAGGATTAACTGTATAATAAAACTCCATAAACAGTTATTTTCACTTTAATTTAAAAACAGAACTTACAAGATACCTATAACTAAGTATCAGAGAATAACAATATTTGTTACATCAGTTCTATATTACACTGACACTGAAATATGAACATTAAATGATTATTTTAAGTACACATTGAAATGTCTTAAAACTTATAATCTACACAGAATTACTTAAAATTATATTTTGGCACAAAAAACTTAGTTTTTATAAAGCATTGTATAGATGTATGAGTATTTATCATTCTGAATAGTCTTGTGAGGTTAAAACTGTTTGAGAATAAGGTATTGGTTATGGGATTTTATATTAGTTGTTTAAGACTACCAAAATACCAAAATATCTTGGAGAAATTAATATAACACATATGTTACTCTATAGCTTAATGCAATAATGTGTTATCAACAAATTTGCTTTATAGTCAATATTCATCAAAAATTACAACTTTAACTTTGCCTTGAAAATAAATTTTCAAAAGTAGATACAAATAAATTTAAATTTTGGTTGAAAATAAATAAGCTTAACTCTTATACATATTATAACAACATCTAACACCGTACCTATGTTTCTATATATCTAGTATGATATCACATTGATAACTTAACACTAATGACATGCCTACAGACTGAAGAGCTTAGCTCTACCAAAGTTTTAAAGGTACTAAAAAAAATTTAGGAATATCTAAAACTTACCGGACATATTTTTATATTTAAAGAGTAACTGGACTGCCTTTATAATCTTTGTATAACTGATTATTGTGGAGGTTCCAAATATTTTCATAGAAATAATAAGTAGGTAAATAACTATAGGTATTTACTTTTCCTAATAAAATGTTTTTGGTTGTAGCAGCCCTGTTTTATATTGGAAAAGCCAAATATTCCTTTTATATGGAATATGTATATCCCTAAAGACTTCCTACAAGTATTTTTTAGTGGTTTATGAGTCGCAGATAGATGACATATATCTGTGTACATCAAATTTATTAAATATTACTGACATGAAGTAAGAGAGAAAAAAATAAAACAAAAAGACAAAAATGTTTTTTATTCCTTACTCTACTAAAATAAAATGGAAAATGACTGTAAGTTATAATTAATTCAAGTCAATAAATACATTGAAAATGATACATTTCTTATCACAGACAGTAAATAAAAATTAACATAAGAATCTACAAACAACTATCATTTATGTACAACATTTTAGAATTGATGCTTCATTTTGATTCATATTTACAAATTTTATTATGCCTAATCTACATCTATAGATGATTATAATGTCTTTAATATCAACAACATATATTTTACAACATCAATATCAATAATATTCATAATTTACTATTTTAAAAATAAAATATTTTGATTAAATGAAATTTTATTAATTTACCGCGAAACACTAGAACATAAAATTTGATCCTTTTTATTGTCTGCCCTAATGATGAACATACTTTGTTCAACATTATATTCCTATGATATCCAAATTATGTAACAAATAATAATTGTTTTCACCTATCATAATGTATTTTAACACCTAATATCCTGACTAGATTTACTTATGGCATTGTCCACATTATTAACTAAGTACTTAATAGTACTCAAGCTTAATACTTTCATAATATGCTGAGGTAATTATTACATAACATGCTATATAAGTTACACCATACAAACATTGAACTTATTGCTATAAATTTTCAGGAGAAACTGGAATGTAACATCTAAAGCTATTTAGAAGGTAACATCCATTTACAACAAAGCTGCTAACACACACAAAATAAAGATATAAATAGATTTATTATATTTAAAATCTCTATGAAGTATTGACTTTGAAAATTGTTTAAAACATATGATAAAGATTCTAGAAAAATATTTCTTTGTGTATCGAAAATTTTCTCAACAAGTGCAGTTGTGCGCTAAGTATGAATTTCATAGTATGCCTACATCTGTTCATTAATTCATATATGATTTGATATGACTAATATAAGTAATATCATTAATATGTTTTGGTAATTATGGCTGGGATATAACATTCCCTGTAATCATATACAATTAGTGTAAAGAAGCATTTTCAAATTGGTACAGAAACCTTATGTACGAGTATTTCATATTCTACAACATACATTTACATTTAACATTAATTCTTACACAAATTGTTGTGGGGATTGCCCCAAGAGTAGTAAGTACACCGAAATGTCAATTTAAAACCAGAAGACATAGAAGAGTGAATGACTTAAAATTTACTATATTTGCATTTTTGAAATAGCATGTACATACAAACTTTAAACTACATTAACATCTATCACTGTACAATTTTTTTTTTAACAAAGGCGTCGGAAGCGACATTCAAAATTTGCATTTAATAGTTTAGTTATAGCAAATTTCGACAACTAAATTAAAATAAAAAAAAACAGGTATAAAAAATAAAAAATAAATATATTTTAGATTAAATATGCAAACCTAAACAAAATAAAAGCTATTGGTAAAGAAGAAAAGTAGTGATATAACTATCATAGTATCATATTTGTATTTTACAAACGCTGTAAAGAGAAAGAGAGTGGTGGTGATGTATTACATAAAACTGTTCTGGAAAAGGTGTTTCTATTCAGAACATAAATAAGGCAACTATAAAAATATTTCAAGAAATGGTGTTTTACTAATACAGTACGGACAGAGGAAATGTGATGGTAGCTATATCCATATGTTCCTCTACATTATTTGAAATAGTATTTTACAAAAGTTAAAAAGCGAAAATTGGCTTTCAGAATGCCTCTCTTCTATGGATGTGCGGGTGATACACCAGATAAAAGAATCTGGCCGATGGTGGACCATTGTTCGTTTCACATCGTATAATAAAAAAGACTGGCAAACGCATCATAAATTACATAATATATTGGATAAAAGCGACAAGCGCGGTCGACGGCAGCCTGTATGCAGGGCGGATCGTGAATTCGTGGGGCCCTGGGTCCTTCAACTTCAACTAATTGTAATTTTGTCAAGAAACTATTTTACATAGACATGTAGGTATACGCTATAGACAAAAATAGGACAATAAAATAATTTAGTGTTTATGTTTTCTTTACTTCAAATCA
>DWFC01000641.1:0-10237 GCA_018247075.1 Hasora chromus | reverse complement strand
AATATTATTTACGATTTTAATGGAGTTTGTAACGGACATGTATTAAAATGTCATGTGATCAGAACAAATTTCAAGACATGGATCTAATTGGATAAAAATTTTCAATTAATTTGTGTTTTGACACTCACGTCATTTGATACCGCGCTGTCGTTTCATTTTAGTGGGTTTTAAAAAAATAAATCATCTGTTTCAGCGTAGTTTGCAACATAAATCGAATTTCAAAAGCAAATTTTGTAGTCTTTTAGCGCGATTTTGTCAGAAATGATATAGGTATGATATTGTACAGGTTACGTCAGTAACATACTGACGTTCGGTAAATAAATAAAAATAAGGTCATTAACAGCTACAAACAGAAATTTGTTTTAAAATCGTTTTAGCGGGTTTTGAAACTAGATGGACTCACATGCGTGTATAGGTTATTTCAACGTGCGAAATCCTGTAGATAGACGAAATAATGTCGAATCCGGAAGTACCCTAGAAACAACGGGTTTTCCTCTATGGGTCACCCAGGGGAGAGGAAGGCAGGTTGCCATCTAAATCTCCCGAACGGGGGATACTAAGGTGAATTACCGAAAAGATGTTTGTGGACCAAGTTCTCGAAGCTTTCCGGGAGCTTCAATTATGTAACTATTTCCTTTGTTATTACGATTATTATTGCGATTAAAAAAAACTTAAACGTAAATATATTGTTTAATATCTATTGAAGACTATAGACGAGTAGGTATATCTAAGGAAAATAAGGAAATGCATCAACAAAATGTACTTACTAAGATATTTATAGAATTACTGGTTGTGTCGCAGTACTCAAATCAAATACATCTGCAGCGGCAAAACAATGCCGCCTGTTCTACTTTAAAAAATCAGGATGAACACAAAGTTCGTTTGTCAGTTTTATATTTTCATGTCTTACCGCGTTTTTTCGCGCCAAACTTTTTCAATATGTCGCCGGCGAGAGCCACGCGCTGCCACCATTAACCACCGACACTTCACCGTTGCTATAAACTCACAAATCATGAAACGTTCCATCACTGTAATAACGTGCGAATATCAACTCACAGTCCCCACTGTAAAGTTCACAATTGAATCGCTTCACAGGTCCGATCAACGGGAACAAAATGTTCTTCCTAGCGAATTATTTTGAACCTTGAAACCCCGCAAGAGAAAACTTATTTTCAATTAATCCACCGGGAAAATTGTGAAACGAACAAAGAGAGCGAGAAACGAGGCCAACATTCGTTAATAATGTAATGTATATTTATTCGTCTCTACATTATTCTACCGTCGAATGCCGATGTCGGCTTACTTCAAATAGGATTTTATATTAATTATATTTTGGAAGGCATGACAGGATTTGTATCTTAAGTTGCAAAATTGCACTGTTGTTTAATACCAACTGAGAATAAATGTGTTGTTAGTTAGCTAGATCAGGCGCTCATTTTATTAACTACTTAGTACATATACACAATTCGTTAACATCGTAATGTCTTCTGTTTCTTTCTAGCTTAAAATCAAACAGCGCTCTGTAGTTGCACCTTGATAAACGCACGGAAAGACGTTTCGGTCACCAGCAAGTACGGATTGCGTTCACAATAAAATAAACTTATTTTTGCCTGGAATTTTGAAGAAAATGCAGATGCGTTATTTAATTGCAATATTTCATAAAATCTGTTTTTCTGTGCGGCCTAATTTATATGGCATCGGGCGTTCCGCATCTAATCAATACACGGCTTGGCGCGGCGGGCGCGTGGAGTGTCGGCAGACTTCGGCGGCGTTCGGCGACTCTCGGCGCGAACCAGAACGCCCTCGGCGACATTCGGGTATTTTCGCTTCAATCGTAATTCCATTTTCCGCCCGCCTTGGCAAATTGAAATGTCGTAACTCTTGGGGGAATATCGGCTTTCTACCCAAGAAAAATATTCTGCTAAGGCATTGTAACGACGCTTCTGATATTATGAAATATTTCCAGTCCATCATACAGTTCGGGGTGAGTCCCCTAAAATGGTTGTAATCGTGAATCTGTCCGCCACTTGGCCGCTCATTTTGGAATGGAGGTGTTGCTCCCCTCCCCTACATCTCGATAGGGCCCAATTTTTATGAAAGCTATACTTAATTTATTGTTCATTGCCTAGACTATCCCCTTTACCAGAAATTATGTTATTAAACGATAACATTATTAAGAGATATTATTATTAAGCGACACTAACGTCAATACGGTATTTATTAAATAACATGTTTTATTTAAATGATATGCCTAATTAGATATGTTTAGTATAAGATGTTTCAAACGGGTTGGTTAGTGCAAACGTTCCAACAAATTTTTGTCTGAAATATTCTGGTACGTGTTAAGTTTCATCTATGTACAATGTACGAGTACCGTGATGCGTCTGCGCACTTTAAATATGTAAAGTTAAAATAATAACATGTATTATATTTCGTATTTTTGTCCTTATAAATAGGAGGAGTAGGAGATCTTTTATCATATATGAGTAAATTGTTGAGCTTCACGCTTTTGGATTTTTAGGCTTTTATTTATAGAAAATCATAATAAATATTTGAAGTATATTATGATCCATTTTCAGTTGAAAATGATTTAAAGTATGCAATTATTATAACTAGTTTAAAACATTTTATAGTTAGTAACACTAAAAACGAATATGGTTGAAAACTCGAATATTGTAAGTAGAGTATTGTATTAATAGTTTTACCGTCAAAAACCAAGCAAAAAAGCCACACCGAAAGAGGTACAAGCAATTTCGGGGGGTTATATTAGTTAGAGGCCCAGTAGGTCAGATAAATTGAACCCTCCGCGGTGTTGTGTTCACACGTAAATAACATGTAGAGTTTGGGCGGGGGAGAGTGGGCGGACGAGTCCCCGACCTTAGAAACTAACTGGTTCTGGAACTTGAAACTGAGCTTCCTATTCAAATTTAGACTTACTGTAGTTACAATAAGGACTAATAAGATTTAATCAAGAGTTCTAGCAAGTTGGTTGTCATGACAGATAGCATCGCAACATTTGCCGACTGAAAATAAGCATCCGCCCGAAGTGCTACCTTATGACACGGGGAAAAGAACAAATGATACTTTGTGCGAATATACGTAACTTTTGGTGCCTGGAGAATGGATTTCGTCGAACACGCAACAGGAGTAGAGTAAACTTTAGACATGGTTTGTTAGTCTTAATGTTTCAAGCGTTAGTTGATTCACCTCAAAAATTGCTATATGTATTATTATATGTCTTCAGAGTTTTTGCTTGAGACTGATATAAAAACAAGCTTTGTATAAAACATATCACGTAGTTGGTCTTCTACCCACAGCTTGTCGCTGCAACTCCCCCGCATTGATCTCTGGACGCCAGTTTTTAATGCATGATTTTAATTAAAATAAATTAGGAAAATAAGTAGATGTGTTATTTCAATTTTCTTAAAGACTTTTTTGTCTATTGGGCTACAATCAACATTTATTACGTACTATGAATAATATGCATTTACAGTCAAATTACTTTACAAGATGAGATAACATAAAAAAATAAAATATTTTATTTACGACGTGCCTTACCGAAAACAAAATTTCTGATTAGCATAGATTATAACGAAATATTGTAGTGTTCCTAATAATGAATGCTTTAATAATGTAGCATTACAATTAACTACGATTTTTGTCGTGATTCACAAGACGGCAACCTTTCTTTTCAGGCTTGTCCTCCTTGAAAGAAGATTGCGACTGGTAAGGGGGCAAGGGGTAAGGGTCGGAGGGAGGGGATTCAGGAGGGGGCGGAGGTGTGGGTGCGCGAGTTTTGAATTAATAATGTTGATATCGCCCGCCTTACGATTAATTTGATTATTTGTTTTGTTTGGCCGATCTTTGCGGCTATTAACAAGGGTTATAGCTGCAGTCGTATGTAATTGTTCGAGTTACCTTAATAACATGCACTTCATTTAAATTTTGATAGCATAGAACAGGTGTGACTGAGTTAGTCTACCGACTAATAACAAAGACAACATCACATCTATCTGTGTTAGGTGATTTTTAGATGCAGAAGTAATTGTTCATTTGATCGTTTAAGATTTCTAAAGTTCTAAGTTAAAGTTGTAAGTTTAAAAAATCTATTTATTTTATGAATAGTTTATGAAGATAAGTAGCAAAAATATTTTTACATGTTATATTTTTCGCCTTCCCGTTCTTATAGGATTACATCGAAATTGTTTTTATGGGCATTTAGTTACCTATCTAGGTATCGGAGTGGCTTACCCTTCTTCTTTCTTTTTGTTTTAACATAGAAAGTTGAATGGTTCACACTAAAGTGATCCTTCTTTAGAGTTTTGTAAATCATAAGTAATCCTTTGAAGAAGGAAGAATTGCCCTTTTTACATTCTATATAATTTATGTTAACTAGTCAACACTTTCTATTTGCATTTTATTTGCATAAGTATATCGATATTATTATGTATGTCATGAACACATAAACGGTATAGATCACAACAACTTCCAATCCTTTATAATAATTATTACAAACAATCATTGGGGTAATGGCGTCCAGCATTCAAACCACAAGCCAATGATAAACAAAATAATACATGAATTTCATTACTGAAAACGTTTCCACTTTGCAATACAGGATACAGTGGTGCGGATTTCTGACAGCGATAGATGTCCTCCAGTAATTAGAATTGGCGTTCGGTATTAATAGAGATATTCATCGAGCGTGAAATACCTGTATATTGTTAATGCCATGCGCAGAACTAATATACATATATTATATGTATATATCAACATTGACATAAACATTAAATAAAGTTAACTTTGTATAAAAATGGATTTACTCTTTGTAAGTTATATATTAGTTATAACCAAGTTGTTATATATTGTAGGTATATTTATGAACTTATTTAAGCTGTTGATTTTGTTCGTTATGAATAAGATCGTAAATATTATTTCGTGCAAAACTTAACAGTTCTAATATATAAAAGAAAAGACAAAGATAAAAATAAATAAAAGACTAAAAATATTGTATTAAATTTAATGATAGGGTAATTTTCAATTTATTGCTGACGTGTCATTTCTCTAAAGTGTTGTTAAAGAACTCATTCAAAAATGGTAATAAATATATTAATGTTAATTAAGTTAAAATGACAAAAAGAACTGAACCGTGACACGAAATTTGTTTCAAGAAAAGCAGCTAAGTATATTACAAAGAAAAAGAATTAATTAATGCTCAACGATGAGAGATAATAAACTTGCATTAAGCGATACTTTGGGAAAATTCGGGAATGTGGGGTGGGGGCGCCGGGCGAGGGGGTTTAACCTTTCCTTAACTTCCACAAGTGAGATTGAGTACGTAAGTATATAGAGCAACTTTAATTAAGACGCCTCCTTGTTTTGTTAGCGTGCATTGTTTATGAGCATGAAATAATTTCGTGAAATTTAAGATTTTTCATGGAATTTTTTCTTCTCCATTATATCTATGTAAGTGTGTGTATATGGGTACAAGTGAATCGTGTTCGTAACCACAAATTATTATGAATAAATCTTAAAACTGTATAATTTATATAAAATAATGATCTTTATGTCTTACACCTCATGATGATGATCTTATAAACACATTTTTAAATTATGATTTCAGAACAATAAATATGGAAAACTGATAAAATTTTCGATTTTCTTGAAGAGAAGGAAAACACACTAAAATGATGTTGAACACAGTGGCGCAATCCCTTGCGATATGACGAGATTCAAAGCGTGATCTAAGTTTGACTGCGGAAAGGAAAGTTTGGACCGATGAGGCGTCTTAGACAAAGCGGCTACCTATAGACCGGCGCAACCTTTATTAGAGCAAAACCTCCCGTCAGTGTGTGCTCAGCTGATTTATTGACACCACTAAGGGTACGTTCCTACTTATGAGGGGCAAAGTAAGTAACGAATTTTAATTAGGCATAATACGGTAAGCCTACGTTGCGTTAGGCGATGAGCCGCTTTAACAATGGGTCGCGTTCCTATTTTTATTGTATACAATTTACACTAAGACAGTACTCAACATCTATTGCCATTCTCCATCAGCTAAACCTGAGCAGTAAGGGCAAAATTATCAATATCAATAGTAAAAATGTCTTAATGATAGTCTAGCAGCATAGTGATATAATGAAATAAATTCGATGATTTATTTGTAACATTTATTATTAAAAATTGTCTTATATTATTGTTTTATATTTTCGAGAACTAAGATATAATACAAAGGAAGGTTTTTCGAGAATCTGCTTTCAAAGGTTAATTATTATCTAGTGACGAATATAATATGCCTTACGTACACGACTGGCTCAGGCTGGAATAAAAAAAATGTAAATATATTTTTATTTACTGAATATTGTAATAAATTAATTGTAATTTAAAGCTAAGAAAGAACGTTTGCCATGCAATCTTTCGGTTTCATTATTGGTATTTATTATTGTATAACTAAAAAAAATGTGAGTCAATTATTTTCATTGAAATGAAGTTTACCTGACTGAATTACAAAATACATGAAACCTCGTTAAAAATACCCACGACATGCGCGTTAGCCTGATATGGGTTTTATAAAATAATTATTAATATTAATATAGGTAATATTAACATATATATATATATATATAAATCACGCAAAAGATTTCTACGAAAGACAAACCTAAACAGAAAAATATCTTCAAGTTTGTCCTGAAGAAACAAGAACATTATTAAGGCGCTTCTTGTTACTGTGAAGGCGTTTCTGAGCAGTTGCGTTGTGAATAAATTATAATGATAAGGCCAAGCCGTCGCAATATTGAAGGCATTTTAATCATTAACCGACCCGCCCGCCGCCTTTAGGGATAATTTTTCCGGGACACCAGCAATGACTCTCCTTCCCCTTCTCATCTCCAAGGCCGCGGCCTTTAAGAACACTTGAATATCTTTCATGTTCGGTTTATCCAACCTAAAGGGATGGTCGTGTCTCATGATGAAAGGGAATAAGGAAACGGTTGAAGAGTGCTGAGGAATTACTGGGACTTGCACTAAAAATAAAAAATAATACCATAAAATTAAAATGAAACAAATTTATAACTATTGATCCTGGTAAAATATTTGTATATGTGTAAGTAGTCTTGGGAAATTTACAAGAGAGGAAATCTACTATTTTCGTTCGCAATTTTTTCTTTAATGTCCAGAGCGTACATGAGTATTCTGCGGCGTAAAATGCATCATGTGAAAAGTTAGAAACAGGCAGTTAGAAAGGATAATCGAGATCGATCATTCAGACTATAGCTGTTGGAAACAATACCGTAACTCTCCCGTGTTTGCGGGAGGGCAAGCCGGAGCGCCAGAGCCACCTCTTTAAGGGCAAACGTATGATTATAACGTCGAAACACTCCTATGAGATACTCACACGCGCAAACGGTCATAAAATATGTACAGCCAGTGAATGTTTTTACTGAACTCTTGTTTCGCAATATTTGTTTTTTTTTTATTTATTCAGCGACATCTGTTTTAACTTTCATTCTGATAATAAGTAAGATTTAAACTCTTAATTTGATTAACAGCATATTATAAATAGATAAAATAGCTACACCTAACTTTATTTATTTGTACTTTGATTTAACATACGTACGCTTGGACTTAAGTTATCAAAGCCGAGGTATAAACATTTACTTATATCATAATAAGATATAAATTACGTAAGAACTTTACTCACCATTTGTTGTACATAACACCATCAGTCCATTATCTTTCAGTCGTTCACCTTTATGGTCTAATGCAAGGCTCACATCTTTTTTTATTGAGGTCTATTCATCTAAGCCAATTCTTCTGCATTTTGCTGTCTTAAAGAAAAAAAAGATTACAATTGGAAACATATACTAAGCTTTCTCATCCAACACCATTAATATCTCAAATTATATTTCTATTTTGGCTTTAGAAAATGTTATTATTTGGTCATTTATCAGAAAAGAAACAGTTTTAACCAGACAGAGATACCGCTACTCATTATAATTTACCGACCCGCTTCCTGGGATTTTTCCACGCCTTTCATGCATATTAAGGTCACATTGATGTATAATGATGGTGAATTTACCAAGTGGCAAACTATGGTCCCTTTAGTTGCGACTTTCATTGCGAACATTACTAATTAAATGCAAAACATTAAATTTTCTTGCAACGCCAAAATATACGATTATTTGTTCCTAACTTTGCGTCGTCTGACTTAACCCAGAGCAACAAACATTGAAGAAATCGTGCGAAGATGCGAAATCGCACCGTTATCTTCGCAGGTTCTTAGGTGCCTACAGAAACACTCCCGGGATGAAAATAGGTACTCTATGTATTTCCAGGACGTTAATATTTATACGTATCATACATGTTTGTATTAATTTCTTTATCTTAAAAAAAACATAGAAATACAAAAGCCACGTGGTTCAAACATTACTCTTATACTATTATATAGATATATATACATTTTCAATACTTTAAAAATGACCTTTACTTTCGTATGATGAATTCTTAATATAAAGTGGTATGTGAGGGTGTTCACATCTTCTGTTATTGTAATCTCCTTGAGATGACCACTTTCAGACTAAACAACGTGAAAGTTAAAAGGCGCGCAATAAATGGACATGGTATCTGTGAGCTCGTATTTTTTCGATCACTTTATTATGTAGCTCATACGTAAACCAGCTATGACGAACAAATTGTTTATAGCAACAATGAAATTTAGGACGTTCCAGTTTGGGTGCATTAACTTGTTTATTTCTCGTTAAATTTAGAAACCTATGTTAATTATCCCGGTATTCTGTTTTATGGACAGGTGGAATTTGAAAGTTAAAATTAAGGACAACATAGGACATAATACTAATGCATTGGTTGTGACTGAACTCAGATAGAGAACTTATGTAATATCTTCTGTCTTTTAAAGTGAAATATTTCGTCATAGTTACTTCACAACACAGATTTCTTATGATGACTTTCTTTCTTACTGGTCTTCATATCTCCCAGAGTCAGTTTGAAATTTTAAGCACAGGGGTTGGTAAAGAGCCGCGTCCATCGTATCGTGGCTCCCGGTGCGCTGTCTGGCGGGCGGAGGGTGTCGCAGTGCGAGGGCCGAGACGGCGAGAACGCGACCTGTAACCGACATTACGGTGTTATTATACGGATTATTATATGGCTTTAGTCATTTTATGGAGGTTTCACCGGCAAGAAAAAATATTTGGTAAAAATTTAATTGCTGTACATTTAAATTAATAAAGCATTAGATAATTTTTTTGAAACGTCCGTTACATTTTTCATAATTAAATTTAAATTTGATATATAGTTATATGTAATTGTAGTTATTATTTTTTGTTAATAGTTATTTACTTTATATTTAGGGATTAGCAAATCAAACTACCTCTGATTTATATAAAAATACATTTGAGTAAAATTGACGGATCTGTAGTAATGTGTGAATGCAGCATACCCTATTTAAGTACGTAAAATGTCCAAACAAATTGTGCAAGGTTTTACTAGTTAAGTTCTCAGTTTCCATTTAGCGCAATTTTGTGAATAGCCCGTCGATTGAACAGCGGATTTCAACACGATTTTTTATTTACAAAATAAATCTCGCCTGTTACGGCCATCAGCATTCTGCCGATCAATTAGTAATCAAATTGGCTACGACGGATGTTATTAGCGCCGCATGTATCGATGGATTGACAGATGCATACGTCTATTGCCAAAGCGCGGATGTGTGGTGGTGTACATATACGTAGCGCATGTGTGAGGAACTGCGCATATGTCGAAAGGGGAGAGGGCGAAGTGTGAGTGGGGTGTGCGGAGTAACTGCTCAGGCTTGTAGCTAGCTCGGTACATTTTATTGTAGCTCGCTAGATACTACTGCCGTTGGAGGTCCTCGGTTTATCGATGTCGATATAAACCGAGTAATGGCCGTCGCCGTTTTTCTCATTCTATGTTAAGGGGATTGGATTGCCTGTAATGGTCTGTAGTTGCGCGACAGGTTTGCAAGCTTTAAGTAAGCTATTGATTATAGTAAAAATGTTGTAAGTTTTATTGTTACGACTTGCTACATTTATGATGAATTAAATATTTCCAATGCGACCGTTAACGGTACAGGATTTATTTTAAGTAGGGGAAAATTAATAGTGATTGCCCACAACCAGTGATGGGCCGCTTGACAAAATCTGCCATTACTCTTTTTTTTTAGTGATACCACTTGTCAATTATAAATTATACAATCTATATT
>DWFC01000640.1:0-10242 GCA_018247075.1 Hasora chromus | reverse complement strand
ATAGAAAGCCAATGTCTTGTAAAAGTATTGTCATCATACACTACGAGTGGCAACAAGTGTCTGTGTAAACACTTCGTCGCATCGCTTCGCGTCTAAGTGTGAGAGTAATGCAGGTTTGAATATGTCGTACTTACTATGGCGATATGGCGATATAAATACTATATCTCATTCAGTATGTCAGTCAATGTCAGTGGACATTAGATAGCCGATCGTGTCTGATTCATCAGAAGTCACAGCGACGCTCGGGGTATTTCAGTCACAAATGTCGTTCGATACGTTGTTCTCAAACATTACTTACTGTCACCAAGCTTATGTTGGATCTTGGTTGATAATATTACTTCATTCCTAATGTAGTACTAACTTTGCTACCAACAATATAATTTTAAACTTACCGATTACCCAAGACTCAGAAAAGAAGACATCAGAAAAGATCTTTTGCGTTGTTATAATATGTATTAATATAAGAGCAAAGCCCGTTTACGTTTCGGCATAATAGATTTATAATATCATTACCATAGCTGTAGGTACTTAGTGCAAGTTTAATGATATAAAAGGCGGAGGGGATTAAAAACTTTCTACGTATTTCATTACTTAACCCTTCTCCCCAAAAAAGATGAGCGTGCGTAGACATTAGGCGGCAGGGTCGGGTTGATTCGGGCACGCAGCGCCCCGGGGCAATTTGGTACCGAATGTCGTTCGGTACGTGTTTCACAAACAAAACGGATGGGATCAAGCTCGTATTGCTTTAGCTGTTAGTTTACATTGTGACGTACGTCGTGCGCCAATGATGTATGTGATTCCCTTTGTGTCGTTCACTGACTTCTGATGTTTGGTACGAGAGCAGTTCTAGTGAACTATGAGTGTGCTAAGTAGCCGAGCATGAGAATTTGTCTTACGACATTGTTTTAATAAATAACGACATTTTGTATCATTAACGATTATTAAACGTTGTATGGAGAAACTCATTAAAATTACAAGACTTAGACATAAAAAGAACATTTAACGTCTCATCTCACATAATAGCAATGAAACAGAAGTAATACATTTTTATTAATTGTATTGTTATTTAAATAAGTACCAAATTTCGTACTTAATTTCTATAAGTGCGCATCCATTTTTACCCTTAGTCTCCGCATGCACCACCCTCAAGATTTACGATTTCGACGCGAGCAATAACCGGCCGCCCTACGCACGACATAGAACAGTTTTTCCCAAAGTGTAATCTTACGAATCCCAAGTGCCCATAAACATACTTAGAGAGTTCGCGAAGTTATGTTAGCAATATTATCAACAGCCAGGGATTCCACCCAGTTTTATTTCAGATCGTTATAATATACAATACGGATTTCGTTACAATAATATTTCTTTGAGTAAACGTAAGACAACATTACGTCGTTACGTACGACGACGACATGACGTTTTGAATAAAGAATTAATTTAAATTGCATGAATATTATTAAAAAATGTAATTTTTCGTTTTACCAATCGTTTTACCAATTATGCAAATAATTTAATTAATTTTTTCGAATTCAACGTTACATAACACTAAGTTATTTTTTCCCCCAATACACGTACATATTTATGTTTCTTATTAGTCTTTAATTTATTCTAATGCACTATTAGCTCTAACTTTGGGAATCACTGGAATGTAACACTCGGTATTTTAAAATGTACGCCCGAATTGGGTAAAATATTGCCCTCCCTTCGCCTCGACCGAGAAGCCATATATTGCAGTCATCGGCGAGAATTGAACGCCTCACATGAAGACGGAGACAGATAACTTATTCAAGGCGAGAGCGTTCTGTTTGAGCGACAGCACCATCATACGTGTTGGGCCTGTTTATTATGGGCTGTAAGAGTAACATATTAGAAACGTCACTGAGTAAATTTGGCGTTGTTTTTCAACATATGACAGTAACCACGTATAAACCGAGCCTGCGGACACGGCCTATGAATAAGCTGTTATATGTAATGAAAAAAACATACAACACTTTATTGTTTTAAAAAAATAATTAAATGTATACTTCCTTAGTACTTGTTTCACTTGTTTTAGTACTAATAATTTGAAGTGCTTTTAAAATCTAGGTTCCACGGCTTAGCTGCGTGCTAGATACAATACAAGTATTATGCGGTCGACTCACTGTCTGACGTAAGCTTCCATTTCGCACCTCCAGTATTGTATTCAAATCTTTTTAACATTGCATTTATTAATATTAATTCAAATGCATTGAACTGAACGTACTTATAAATGTTTATCAATAATCATGCTAATGCAACAATAAATATTATTTTCACCTACTTTATAGATTCATAAATAGAATTGCTTGTCTCAATGATTTGGTTTAATTTTTAAGTGATGTTGAATTCTTCCTTGTAAGAATAACACAAAACATCCAAGCAAATTTGAAGTTCCCCTTAGTTTCATAATCTAATAAATAATATATGGAATAACTAGGAATTCAGGGGTTGGAGGATATATACGGCACCGGCAACAGTTGTAAGATCGTAAAGTACATTAACACGTACTTGGGTGCTCACTGGCGTGGGGTGAAAGGGAAAATGCATTAGGTTTTTGTAATGTTCCAATAACCTGGGTGTAGGGAAGATTAGGATGACCATGGCTGCCTCACAATTAGACCGCCTGTATATAAAGGTGAAACTTATTACAAGACTGAAGATTAATTCTTTTGTATATAAAATAAAAAGACACTAAGTTATAGATCAAATGTTTTAATATTCTTTAACTTCCTTATGATAAGTTAGTAAGCAGAAAAACAGGTTACCTTTATTTCAATGAATTGCGCTTAATTCGCACGAGAACTATTTTTCACCTGGCTTAAGTTCTGAAGATGGCTTAAGCAGATAAGAAAATAGCGTCAATAACCGGGCAAATGAAAGGCTTTACTTCCCACAACGTTTTGCAATGGAAATAAGTTAACGGGCATCGTTAAATCAAGTGCATATCTAAAATCGGTTTGCAACTAGGTGTAATGAGTAGTGGAATTGAGCAATATTTAAAACTAGGAAATTCCTACGGATTTGTTCAGAATTTTACGTTCAAAATTTTTGTTGAGTAATGTGGTATGAGGAGGGGCACAATTGTTATCAGTGTTTAATACAAATAATAAACAAGTACACGAGACAATACTTTCTTCGCTATATCTTGAAGATAGAAAATTAAAGATCACAAAACTCAACTTTAAATTGCGTGAGAAATATAAAAATGTGTAATACTATAATTTACACAAATATTATCTTCATATCGATTTCAATTATTTTACCTAAAGTTGTTAGGCCATTATGCAATAAAAATAACTTTTTCGTTCCACCGAATTGGTACCATTGTCACACTTAGTTGTGCTGTGTATCGATGCAAAGTTGTCATAGCTTAAATACAAGGTGTTCGAACTTCTAGTAGAATTGTGCATGTGATCGGATCTTGGTCACAAATATACAGCAGTAAACAAAGCTGCAGTAGCCATCGATGAACTGCATGCGAGTGTAGTACTTCATAACAAAAAGTGCAATAAACTCACAAACACACTTTCGGATTATATAAAGTATCGATGGAATGTCGTGCGGCAAGTGGCGGCACCACACCTCGCCAACGAGGCCACAGCGCTGCAGCATCCTTGAGAGGCCACATTCCTTCTATTTACGGTCTAAGCCCTCAATTTCCTTCGCAATTCTAAATGTTTGCGCGCTCAATTAGCTTTCAAAGTGGCACGGTACAAGCACTCTTAAGTTTGGTAGGAAAGCTGATGGTCATATATACTTTCACAAATATTTTTCACAATGGTCCTTGTTTTGATTATAAAATGTATTAAACACGACGGGTCAATAAACTAAGCTTGCTTGCACACTTGAAAGTCACTTTCCACAGCCTACATCTGTTTAAAGGTAAAGACCTAATTTCCTTTGCAGTGAACCGACCGCTTCGTTACAAACTGAAGATATTTGCACAACCTTTTCCATGTGATGGTATTAATTTTCATTAAGTTAAAACGAACTTTAACTAGTTTACAATGCCATAAAATGGATGTTGACAGTAATAATGTATTCCTGTTACGGTTATAAAATCTTGATTGCCTTTGAACGCGTTAGTCACATACACTGTTTTATCATGAAGATATTTGTTAGTACTTCTTGGGACAGAATAACTTGGCATCCTTAGACGGCATTCCATTACCTGTGCATATTTGCTAGTCCTCATTTTCCACTTGTGTTGTAAATGTTTGTGTATTTAACTGGTTTTACGTATGTCTGCTAAAAGATTTATTAGTTGCATTTGAATAAATAATGTGGATGTTTATTAATCTAAACATGTAAGTGATGCTTGATATCACATTCAGTTAAATAAGACCATAGCAAGCAAGTAACCTCATAGAACGATTTATCTCTTTGGACTTATATTAAATAGTAATATTTATAGTAGCACAAATTTTTTATTTTGCTTCCTATTTGTATTGTTTTGTTTAAGCGTGACCAAAATAAAACAGATCAATGATGTAATTCAACAGATGTACAGATACAGTAAAACAGATGTAATTCATATTATTACCCAATTGTTTCTATTGCCAAAAATATTTAACGATTAAACCATAAAATATAAAGAATATTTCTTTTGTTTCAGAACATCTTGGATAAATTCAATCCAGGTGCCCGTCAGATGATAACAGCTGGAAAAGCTTACTTGAAAGCTCTGCATGGTGAGAATATTTGCAGTAAATTATAATATTGAAGGATTTAAGTGACGGCAAGCAGTCGATCCTGTCGATAACGGTCGATTCTTCTTGAATCTGATTCTAAATTTGAGTCGTCTTTTAGGACAAATAAAATTTCACAGCATTATTTCAAGTGCTAACAATGACAGTGAATGACGCAAACTAGTTGTGAGCTGAAAAATAGTTATTTATTCACTTTGCTTACGCTTCCTGAACAATCAACGACTCAACCCACCATATAAGGAACCAAAATATGGATCATAACGCCCAGTAAATCTCGCGTGATACGCACTCAGTGAATTGTGAACAATTAATTTATATACCGAAAGCCAAATGACTGCATCTATATGCAAAACCTCAGTGTTCCCCGCTTGTTTGGCTTCGGAACTAGGGCGTAGTTTGTGCCAAATTGTCTCTGTTGGCTTATCTACAGTATTATGCCCGACGCGCTACCAGCTATAAACTTGAACAGGGTAGGTACGATGCGCGCTGCTTGACTTAATTCAGCCACGATGCTTTTATTGAGGAACCAGTAATAACTGCACTTTTCCGCACAGTTTTCATTGATAATCATATTCCTGAACAGTGTATAATCTAGACACAGATTATATGGTCACATTAGCGGTCAACCAAAAGATTATCGGCTTCGTTTCAAATTTTGAGGTGCATCTAAGGATAAGCTCATCTTCTTATGTATCTTATAACATATTGCTATGTTTTTAACATTTGTATATGTGAATGTTAGGTGCGGCGGCCGCTTCCCGCCTCTACGTAGATGCCGTGGGCAAGCTGGGCCGGCAGGCGCAGCAGGGCACGTGGGGAGGATGTGCTGATATAGGCAAGTGTCTGGTTTTTTTTAGTCTCGATAACTAACTGTAGTTAACACTACAATTTTAAGAATCTTAAGATTTTTTTTTTAAAAGGGTTCTGTAATTTATAAATGAAGAAGGTTTCCTTATTTATTTTGAATAACTCTTAAATTTTCATGACATACAATTTTATAAGTTATTTATCAGTAAAACAGTTCGTTTTATATAACTTATTACTATTAATATAACTTCAACACTTAAAGTTTCGCATATAAACTACGTTTGAGATATTTGTTCAGATATTTTTAATCTTATTGGTTATATTCAGTCAAGTTTTGAGCTGCACAATGCAAACATTCGAACTCAAACCTATGTCACTGGAGGCACTCGAATGTCGCAAGAGGCGTTAGAGCCAATCTCTCGATGAAAGGGCATTTGGTAGGGCACGGCTGACTGGGTAGTGGTAACTGCGTCTATTGCTTTGCTGTAATGTAATAATGCTATTTCGGCTAGCGCGGCTACCACGCAGCTCCGTTAACTACTAACATTGTAAAGTAGTCTTGGCTCTAATTTAATAAATAAATGAATTACATTTATATGTCTAAGTATACAGAAGCACTCGAGCATGGCACGACATCTATGATCAAGATTAATTACTAATTTGCTATGTTACTCTTGGAGATAAAGATCGATGGAATATGCGAGTTATCTAAACATACACCGAAACACAGCATTGGGTATATTACCTACCTACCTACTGACTATGAAATTTCTTTTAACAAAATAAAACTTCCTCAATATTCCTAAAGGAAGTTCCTAAATTACACGACATAATCCCACCGTATCTAACGGATTTGCTGTGAAAAAAACTTAAATTTAAGAATATGTAAATTAAAAAACCCGTTCCAATAAAAAAAACCGTACAATATCGATAAAATTTCGTAAGTGATATCAATAAACATAAACATAAACAATTTATCTACATAATCTACTTTAATATCCCGCGTGTCTGATACTCACCTGAGAAGGAACATGCAAGTGCTCAGTTCAGCTTTATCATTGAAACCCAATTAATAATGCCAGTAACAGATAAAACAACTCCTAAATGTAAACGATATTAACTTAGTTAATTTAATTACAGGAACTGCTCTCATGAAAGTTGTTGAAGTGTACCGGGAAATCCAAGATCAACAAATGAATATTGTGAGTCAATATTATTTTAAGTTCACTATTAACTCAAAATCCCTTAAACGGTTAATTATATTTTTCTTTGCAATTCAACGCAGTGTTAGAGTTTACTTTTACGCTTATTGTCAATAGAATTTAATTATAATAATTCGATTTTTTAATAACTATTATACGAGTATAAGCATTGTTTCATTAGTGAAAAGTAATAATTTCATTTAAGTTTTTTTTTTTTGTAGTTCTGATTTCCCATTCAAGTTTTTAAAAGGTAAAAGGATTAACTGCACATAAATCCTTTATTAAAGCGTGAAGTATCCGTAAGCGAATTCTTATTTTGCTCGTAAAACACCTACCGTAAAAGGTTTTATTTCATTTTTTTATTTCTTAGCTGGCAATAATCCGTTATTTATGTTTTGTAGCTCAAAGCGTTCTACGTTGATCTGCTCGTTCCCTTGGAAACTAATCTGGAAAAAGATACAAAAGTCGTACAGGTGAGTCCTTTTGATTTCCCGTTAAAGGATTTTTTTGTTATATATACACCCTCCGTTATATATTATATTATCATCAACAAACTAATTTACAATACTTACACTTACATAAGCATACATATATGAAACATAATTATGCGATGTACTCGTATGTTTCTTAATACTGAATGAGCGAATTCTAAATACGCCATTTACACCTATGCATCAGCCACTCCGTATTAAGGAATTTTAAGATAATTATAATTACATAAGCGCTAATTTAAATATTACACTTGACGCGTACCTTTATTTTGACACCCCCTTGTATTATATGGGATTGTTTACTAGACATTGGAACAGGACTCTTAAGTTCGAATAACCTTAAGCGTCTCGTTTATCGAGATAAGAATTTCTATTAAAAAAGTTTTGTTGAAATTGGATGGCCTATAGTCATATACCTACTCGTTTCGGTCCCCTAGAGACGACTCTACCTTTTTAATTTGGGTTCAAATTGCCACGGTGGGAATCGTAATATAAACTTTCACGCTTTGTCTAAGAAACGAGTATTGCACATGAAAAGAAGTTTTAACGAAACAAGGATTTTTGATTCTGTAAATTGCATCTTATGAACAAAATGAAACTTATACATAAAACTTTATATAAAAACTTGCACTTAGTTAATCTAATAACTGAGTGCAAGTTTTAGTCAAGAAAATCGTGATTTCTTCATGCTTCGAACATGCATAGCAAATTTCAATCACTGTGTAAAAGGTCTCGATTAATATTTCGGACCACTTTGGAAGACGCGAATACTGGGAATTAACACAAAACATAGATAAGTTTTTCCCATAGATAAGTTTTACAATACGATGTATACTGTTATCAACATACAAACGCAAAATCAAATACCCAAAACAATATACAATAGACGTTATTATCATTAAGACAGCTTTTTTTATCAACTCCCCGATAATCGGCAAGTAGAAAAGAAAAATATACGAACTTTTGAGTGCCAGATAAGATAAAAATATAATACATGTAAATTAACTTTAGTAAAGAATAGATTTAAAAAAAAAACTTTAAATGAATTAAAATTAATTAATTTATTGAAGTAGGAGCGGTCTGGATGCCGCTTTTCAAACAAAATGCATAATGAATATTAATATTTATGATTTAAAATGTGCGATAACATATTATCAATGCGAAGTCATAAGTCGTTATAAAAACGTAACTGTTAAACTTTATTATTTTACTGCCGAATTTCATCATACTTGAAATGTCGAACTTTTCGATTAACGTTGACATTTAAATAAGATATTTCAACAAAGGCAATTAATTTTAATTGAATAAGGACTTTATTTCAAATTATTATTATTAGTATTGTCGCTGTTATAGAAAAGTTAAGGTTGTGAGCATATGAATTATGATTAAATTAATTAATACGAGAAATGTATTTATGACCGTTTTTTGTTTATAGTCGGAACAAAAAAGATTTCTGCAGCAACACAAACTGCGTTCGGAGAGTTACAGCAAGGCAGCAGCCACAATCAAAAAGCAACGAAAGAAGAAAACAAATGCCACTAAAGTTGGTTCCGCCATGGACAAAGAGATGAAGGTAATGAGCTATTCAATTAATTCAAGTTTAAAACTTAACCACTTCGTCTTTGAACCGTGGCAAAACAACAGCGGCCGCTGATAATCTCGAAAAGTATTTTCTTTATGGGCGTCCCTTTTGTACATTATGCATAAATATAAAGTAATTTCTTCATTTAAAAATTTGCATGAGGAAGTTATCAGTACAATTCGATCCATTAAATACAAAGATCGCCATGAAATTTACAACATTTTATGGTTAGTTTCAACCCACATTATCAAATTTAATGCTACCATAACAGATTGTTATGTTGTTAATAATGTCGCTTATATATGTCGCTTTTATTTCTAATCTGTATATGATGTTTTTTATAAACATATCATAAGATGTCTATTACATTTGTATGTTGTTGTTAAATAAAAAATATTCACCATTTAATAAAAATCTTACAAACTAGTAATTTATATTATTTTTTTACTTGACTTTTACTACAAAAGTTATCGTAGTAATCTCCTATTTCTTATCATTGACATAGCATCGATACCAATAAGGTTGTAGATTGTGCTCAATGAGAAATACTGAGGACACTCAACATGAAGATTTATCAACTTGAAAATTTTATTAACATTCTTCTTTATCCCGCCATTATATTTCCCCTTATTTATTTGTTATATTTTATTTTCTTTTACATATTTTATTTCTTTAATTTTGTTTCAGAGCATGCAAATATTAGAGGAGGAAAAAACAAAGTTAGATGCATTTTGTGAGCAAAGCTTGAAAAATGTAAGTACTAATTAAATAGGGTAATTGCGTAGTTGTCAATCAGACGCTCTAAAATTAATATATCGCATTTAATAAATTGTACATACTTAAACGTACATAGATTTAAATGTTTCTTAGTGTTATAGTGATGAGTTCATGTCAAAAATTTTATGTAACAATATTAGGAAATGTCTGAACGTTCGTAGAAAGACGTCTTTCTTTCATCACATCGTAGAGATTCTCAACACTACAATTAACATTTAGGTTAGTAACACGAACATAATGGATTAGGTTCATAAACATCGAAATGCACTTGAGTGTGTACAAGTGTGGTATCTTACAGGCGATGACTCAAGAGCGGCGTCGTTACGGTTTCGTACTAGAAAGGCAGTGTTCTCTTGCGAAACACTGGCTGGCGTACCACACTGCTGGCGCAGCGGCCTACAACGCAGGCCTCGACGAGTGGCTCGAAGTGTCCCGCACTAGAGAGTTTCTGCCGCCTAATGTCGAAGCTATGTTCGTGAGCAGAATGAGGGTAAGCTTATACGACCGGGTCAACAAAAAAACGTAAAAATGAACACCTAAACCCTCTTTTTAATTCTGCTAATATTTAATTTATGTTATAATAGGCGGTTACTATATGATTTAATTAAAATAAAGAATCTTTCATTATATACAATATATATCCTATTTAGCTAGTA
>DWFC01000639.1:0-10243 GCA_018247075.1 Hasora chromus | reverse complement strand
GTTTGTCCCGTTGGGAGGGTAAATTCGACCCTCAAATTAAATATATATAATACGGAATTAAATAAGGGTTTTGAATCGACAACTTAAATACACAACATTCGGATTATCGCGTATTTAGATTTTTAAAATCCAAAATAATTTGACAATAGGTATAATGAATGTTTATTTCTGTTTGACATTACCCCAGTGGCGGGAAACTGACCTGTTTTAATTGTAGAAAGTAGAGAGAAATATTTATTTCATTTTAAAAATGATAATAGATGGAAGGAACTTGGATTAAAAAAAATGTGTAATTTTTTCCTCAAAATTATAATATTTGTATAAACTGCATACACTTCGACATAATCGATCTGAAAGCCTTATTCTAAAAGTTAAGCTAAAATTAAAAAAAACACATCCCAAATCATCTTTTGTTATGGAAATTTAAAACCTACTGATATGAAAATTTAAAATTGTTTATCTCTACATGTAAATTAGACATTCGACACACTCTTTGGTGCACTTAAACTGCTCGATGGATTTTAATGCATTTTTCAGCAATGTGATTCAAGAGAAAGGTTTATGTGTACATATTATAATATACTATAGTACACAACTCAAAATTCAAAGATTTGTAATTATTTCAGATTTGTAATTACTTATTGCGTGGGAGTACTAATAAAGATATCAAACCAACAACACTTCTCTCAATAATCTCATCATACTGCACACAACATAACAGAAGTTTTCACTTTAAACTGTCAAGACTCAAAAACCTCCAAATTATTTTATACTAGACACTGATGCAATATTTGTGCATGTGTATATTCTCATTGACACTTCTACTCATCGCTTTCGTTATTAAGTAAATTAAGGGCAAAATATGAAATAAAGGAAAGTCTGGAAGAAAGGCAAAGACGAGTCTAGGAATCGCAATAATAACAAAAAAATGTAGGCTCACCTAAATTTATTGGCGTCGTACTGGTAATTTTTGTGGTTTGTATAAAAGTTTTGCGACATCTTTTTCGTTTTCGTCCTAATTTTCTCTTCACAGAATTCAGCTAAGCTTACTCTACCTTTGCCTTTGTGTTGCTGTCTATAAATTATTTATGTTAGTTACCAGCTAGTTGGTAACTAGTTTCACATCGTGAAAGTGTCGGAAAAAATAAATATTTCACATCCAGACGTTACATACGTCTTTTTACTTATACTACTTTTTTATCGCCTTACTCAAACCAGTCTTAAAAAAAAAACTATAATTCCTTAGAATAAACTTAGAATACATAAACATAATGAGATTAATCTCTTAGTATATAACATAGGACCTGTCAAAGTAACTTTAAAGTCGGGTGAAAATCATGAATCAGTTGCTTTTCTTTCCAGGTCATCAATAACATTTCATTTCTGTTAGCTAGAACTTGGCTTGACACACTACCGCGTATTTTGATATGGATATATATCTCGTTTGTCTAACCTTTAGTACCGTCCATTAATTACGTAATGTTTTTTTAAGCCTTCCTTCTCCCTCGGATACGTGGTGAGGTTTAGACAAACACAAAATCACGTGTATTTTTTGTACCAATATCTTTAAAAAAATCAGAATATTATATTATCTAGCTTTTATTAAAATAGAGGTATGAAGAATATATCATTTAAATTGTGAATAATTGGCCACTGTTACAAATTATAGACGGGCTTTAAATTTGCGAAAAAAATACACGTGATTATTCTATCTAGTCCCCCCTTCCTAGTTCCTTGATATTTTGTGATTATTTTTGTGAATAATATTTTTTATGCAACTAGCTGTTTAGCTAGTAGCTGAATAGTTTTATTCATAACTTTGAAAGTCATGACTTTTTTTCGGTCCTCGATAATTTTTTCTAAGGTATCCGGGCCCCACTTAAAAATTCTTGCCGACCCCTGATGTAAGCGATCCAAGTTTCAAAATGGTCAATCATCGTGCAGTTTCTTGCCGGCGTTTACGTTGCCTACGCATATCGCCCAGCTTCGCTTATTTAAGAGATTTGTATAAACGATACTTATACAGCACCGGACAAAAAAGTACGCACCGTACGCAAGTGTGTGATAGCTATAATATGCGGAACACATGGTGTTTGAACTCTGTCCTCACGGTCAAAAATGCTGTCCGTGTGCTACCTCATAACGTAAAAGAGAAAAAATCGAAAACTGAACGAAATATATTTTATAATGTAGTATTACCAGTAAGCCTAGACAAAAAAGTACGTATTCAAAGAAATAAAAACTATGACGACGTTCGACGATCTCCGTGGCGCAGTCGGTGATGAGCCGGTCTGTGAAAGGTAGGGTCGCGGGTTCGATTCCCCCAGCGAGATAAATTTTCTAATTTGTTTCGTCTCTGGAAATTTGACGGGTGGTAGAACTTTCATGTTTGACTGGGTCGGTAACACCGTCATACCTAGTTGTGCCGTGAAATAGTAGTGTTCGCGCTACTGTGTTTCCACAGAAAGAAAGAGTATTTCAGCAAGATAACATACTGCTTGTGATAATTGATAAGTGCCAGTAAACAATATTTTCAGGTCAGTTTCACTTACTTCTGGTTGAAGATATTTTCGAAAAAAGTTTTCTATGCCGATTTAGATTTTCATTTTTAACCAATTCTTGCATTGTATTCTGCTGATTTTCCGCTCCTTCAGCCATAATAGTATCAGCAAGTTCGACATCAGAGTTCAACCATTAACCAAAACTGTTATTTAAAAATCCAGATATTCTGCACAACGATTTTGCACAGGTAAAAGCTTGTTGTCCAGAACATTATGTAATTAATGGTATTTTTTACCAATCAGGCCATGTACAGCTTCAACAGCCCAATGTACCTTAGTTACAAATCGTGATGTATTTGCATCTTCTACTGTTAATTGTGCTCTTTTCCCTTTTAAAGCTAGCATAAGTACATGGTAACCTTGCTCTTTTAAATAATCGACCACGTCACGGACGCCCCGATCAACAATACAGACGTCACCTGGTTGTAGAAGATTTTTAAGCCCGTTGCTTTCCTCAAATATACTTTTCATTATACATGCGTCGTTCATCGTTCCATTGTAGGGACCTGCAATGTCAACTACATAGCCATTTGTTGTACAAATGGTAAAGGGCTTACAGATTGGTGATTTCTTCTGTCCACTGTGAGATTTTCTTTGGTAAACATTATTCCTACTTTCTTCATGCCTAATGTAAGTTCCGTTCCGAAGTTCCGAAAATTAAACCAAGAGAAGTTTCTCCAAATTCGAGTAGATGTTTTGCGAGATAAGATGTTTCATTATGAATAAGAACTTGTTTACTTTTCGCATTTATTCCAAAATAAGTTGGCAAAATATTTTTTTCAAAACTTTGATTACCCATTGAAAATAATATTTTGCCATTTAAGACCTGTATGTAAATATTTCTTCTTCAGAAACACATAATTCGCCAACTTTATTGTGTAGTGTTAGATCAGCATTATTAGCTAAAAGATTTAAAAACTGGAAGACTTCGCTTTTTTCTAAGAAAGTATCATTAGAATAAACTCGTAATAGCTGTAAATCATCGTCAAAGAATCGTTTTTTATCAAATGGTTTGGGCAACATCTTTGTCCTTTTGGAATAAAAAATCATTGTTTAATAAATGCTTGAAGGCAAAATAGTAAGATTTTGATTAGAATCACATACAGTACAGTATATATGTGTTGTTTAACTCTTTTGATTTGAAACTCTACGTATTCTTCTTGACGTGAACTATTGCGACAAAACAATTGAAAGTCCGGATCATCTAAATCACTGCCGTGACTGTCATTTTCAACACTATCACCACAGCCAGTATACGTAGTCGTTTGAGGAACTCAATATACTATTAGTCTAAATTTATGGCAAAACACGGATCCAATATGTAAAGCATTTTTACAATACGGTTGAAATCTATTTAAATCTTCATTTGTGATGATATGTTTCAACTTTCCACTGGTTTTTCTGACACTTATTTTACAATTAACACATTTATTGTATTTATGACTTAGAATTGTTTTCTCCATTATTTTTGATCGCAAATGTTACAGTCAAAAACTATACCGTATTTAATACAAAATTGATATTCGAAACTCCCCCACACGTATAAGTCACCTACTAATTATGTTTAGACTCTCCAGTTAACTTAAACAACTTAATTTCTTAAAACTTGCATAAAAATGAACAGGTCATGTCAGGTCATCAAATAAAATAGTAAAGTAAAGAGTCTACAACACAGTGTCCGAAGTTCAAAATTCGAATTACGAAGTTCAAAATTTGGATTTCCAAATTGCAGTCGAATGCCATCAAGTCGAATATTTTTTATCGTTGATTGTTCACAGTTCATTTGTAGATATACATATTTTTTGACATTAGTAAGTTATAAGAACATATTTATGATCATAGATACATAGGTGTTTATATGGTTTTGGTGAAAATGGACATATATACATGCACACATCCGCAATTGATTTTTATTTTTTTAAGCTATGTTCCAGCAATTCGACCCTTTCGTAACTTTAACATATAATAGCTAACTAGTTATCAAATATGGTTTATTTTTTTGTTAGGTGTCACTTTAGGGATTGGTATAAAAAACTACCTCCAAAAAATGAACTTCTCATTTTTTACAGTTTCTAATATTGCAAAAATTCTAAAAAATTTATTATAATTAGTTTATCGATAGTTATATATGGTTTCAATTTCAAAAAGATAGCTTGAATAGGTACTGAGAAAAAAAAAAGAATTTCGTTAAGGGTTGTCACCCCCATAATTCCCTTAATGTAGGGGTTAGGGGTGTGAAATTAAGTGCGTAGCTATTTTAGATGATGTTTTTCATCAAGTAAATCAATAAAAACAAGGTAAGAAACCTTCACCAGACAAAAGTGCAGTTTTCATGTGCTTAACCGGGTAGATCCTTTTAATAGACAATTTGGACAGTGGCACTGATACCGAAAACTCTATTAGTGATTAAGAATAATAAGTTATGAAATCAATACGCCAGACATTATATATTTTATATTTTTATATAAATGTGGTCTACAGAAACAATTTATTTTCCGTGACTTGTCTTGTATTTCTTGTCTTCATCTCAGCGAGAGGTTTCGTTACAAACAGGATGGCCGAGCTGTTAGGTTGTAGTTTATTTTTAGCCGTAGTATTTTTATTTTTTATGATTTCCTAAATTATTAATAATTATAATAATTATTGCTGAGTCGATAATTTTTGATTTTGTAATAATTATTTAAAGTGGTCGACAAGCTAGCGGTCATGTATACAGACGTTCAATCCACACGCATATCCGGCGTGGAGTGTCGAGTGCCAGGTTTTTAAATGGTTGGCTGGAGCGCGCCAGCCCGAAAAAGTGAAATATAATAACTGCCGAAAAGTGAACTGTCAACTATTATCGTTATTCGTATCGATATAAGTATCGATCTAGCATCGTAATTGAGTAAATTTAATAAGTGTTATAAAAATGCTTCAGAGTTTTACTTCTGGAACTAAATCCCTATAGTTCTGAAGGTCAACTATCTAATGCTGGCCGCATTATTATTATTATAACCAGCAACGAATCGAAACTGGATAGTTACGCTGCGCAAATTGTAGCACTCAGTATCAAGATAGAAGTCTATGAAACCACTGATACGCTTTCAAATGCACATTCCGATTCTGTCAGAGAACCTACCCGCGTAAAATAAAATATACCAGGCTAAAAACAATTCATGAAAATAAAAATGGAAGTAATTTACTTTTAAATTTAACGGACCTAGTAAAATAGTTGAAGTTGTTGAAATCTGTCCAAAAAGCCCCAAAAACGTAAAATACGACACTAACATAGGCGTAGAGGTCTCAATTGAACACTGAATAAAATAGCCAACAGCGGACTGAGGTTAGATGACGTGAAAGCCCTGGATCTACTTTAATGTGAGGTACGGCCGGCCCCGCCTACCTTTAAAACAGGAGAAACTGTAAACATTTTCATTTATAGAATATGGCTTCCAGCAGTGATGAAGTTCTTCAATACTTGGAACAACTCTGCTCTCTGGGTTTTTGTGCCGTAGAAGAGTTTAAATCTAAAGGCGTAAGTATTTACGCGTGTTTGTTATTCGAAAATGGTAATTTAGTTTGTCTTAGCCGGCGGGGACGTATTGAAGTAACATTTCGATGTACCCGAAACAGACCCTCCCATTGGAAACTGTCTAGGGTTACTCCAATCCTAAAGAGCTCAAATAAAACTAGTATAGAAGAATATCGCCGGTTGCTATCATACCCACACTAGCAAAAATATTTGAACATATCCTTCGCACAAAAATATACAATCAGGTAGAACCATACTATGTGATGAGCAGCGTGGGTTTAGGAGAAAAAGATCTGTTTACATACTTACGATTGTGGATTTTATATCTACTATATACGTGACCATGGGTGGCAGGAGGCAGGAGGAGGAGACCATTGATAGGGTCAATTATAACATACTGCTAGAAAAGCTTTGGATTACCTTCGCGCCTCCTTAGGTTCGTTGCTGACTACCTGCACGATCGTCAGTAATATGTTCCATCTTCGTTCCTAATATTACCAAGTGAACTTGCATAATGAGCTCTGCCTGTTCTTATGGACTTCCAGAAGAACTTAATGTTCGTCCGGAAGTCATCAGATAACCTCCTTTCAAATTCATCTCTATCAATCATTTCCTTTCTTTCCACCACATCTTTTGTTGCATTCTTAAATCTTTGATAATCCTTCCGCATTTTGTACATCTACTATTGGTGAATCGACAGCTCGTGAGAGATTGAAATTGAAAGTGGACTGTATATTTAAATGTTTATAATACTTATAGCACAAATAATGTAAATATTACAACGAGCGCGTGCGCGTGCGTATCGTATGCGTTGAAGAAGCCCACTGAGCTCCGGGGTGGAGTGGTAGTGGGGAGGTGCCATCCGTCGTTCCTCGATGACCATGTTGGCGTTGCCTCGTCCATTCTTTTATTGGATTTTGCTGCCATGCTTTCCTTTTTTCAGACACCACCTTTCGTACTTCTGAACTTACAGTCTTCAACATACTTCCTTTTCTTCTCTCACTCGCGCCACTTCTACGACTCCATCCTTAAATGACTTCCAAAACTCTTAAATTTTACACATCGCTTCTAATGTGTCAAAATTTTCAATCAATTTTCTCTTAAAATTCTCTCACGTCATTATCTTGCACAACCTCGACTTTCACTCTTTCTAGTACACTAGGGTTCCAGAACGTAATGCCGCCATCGTCTAAATTCGGCACATCACCAGGAAGTGATCGGTGTCGATGGCAGTGCTGTGGCAGTGACACTAGGGTAGTGTCTAGCACTTCCATTCTCAGTCAAACATTGTTTGTTACCACGAGATTCCACTCCAAGCAAACCTCAAGCAGGCTTTTTCCATTTACATTCACTCTTTCATCACCGAATTTCCCTTACACAGTTCCATCACGCTGCACTCCAACCCATCCGTTAAAATCTCCAAGCATTACAATTCTTTCATTATGCTAACATTCATTCAGAACATCATTAAAACTATGCCAAAACTCATCTCTTTCGATTTGGCTCTCGAGGACTGGTTCTATCCCGCATCTTGTGGAGCATACACGACTAGAATGAAGATGCGGATAATGTCAACCTTCAACCTCACCCAGGTGAGTTGAGGACTCACACAACCAAAGTCAGTCGTTTGTCATCAGACATTCGTTAATTCTAGAAGAAAGCAGCACACCAAATCCTTGACAACCTTTGCTGGTTTCAGGTACTCCTGACCAGTAGGCTGTGTAAGGTCCGTGTATGGTGGTGTCGCAACCTTTCCGCTTTGTCTCATTCACACACAGAACATCAATTCTTCTTTCTTTCATCATCTCACATGCTTCATCAATTTTATCTTTCATACCTCCTCTGACATTTAAAGTAGCAAAGTGGCTATCCGCAGCCCGCTTTTCGCTCCCTCGGGAAACGAGACATGAAGGATTGCGAAACTCGTCGCCGCCATTCTGGCACAAAATATTACATTTTCCCATTGCGTTCCCACCAGTAGCAAGAAAACAAATGGTCGACAAAAACAGAGCCTGCATGTTTGGGCAAGGTTAGCCTTGTTCTGGGGTCACCCGGTCCCAGGACAATTGCGAGCTAATCCCAGACTCGCCTCTGGGCACGCACCACTTGGGCATGGCTTACCACAGGCTTGGCGGAAGGGAAATAAGAAGGATTAGGAAGGGAAATTTATAAGGTAAAGAAATGCGGGAAGGGATTAGCGATGAGAGGGGATACTACCGACTCACAAAGAGCAGAAAGGAGACTGTAGTAGCTCGGAAAGCCGGGGTCGCATACCCGTTACTTAAAATAATGCTGGACAGACGGCTGAGTACTTTCTGAATTAGGACTGATAAATAATCCAGAGGAACTTAGTGAATGTTGGGATTTTTTCTGCCACAAAAAAGAACTCCGCGCAGTTCTGACAACATGTATTTCAATGTTATTGATGCTTTATCACAGGCTAGCTGCCTGCTTCGCTTATATAGGAACAAGAGTAGAAAGAAGGGGGGCTACATCACAGGTACATATGTATGTTGCGGGTACGCATAGGAAGGCGCGGATTAAATTTCACATGTGGATATTAGCTGGCCGTCCGGCCAACGGTCGCCAATTTGATGAGATGTCTAGAGATGACTAGGAGACATTTTAAGGCCAAATTGAAGTGGTGCCAAAACAGACAGAAACAAATTAGAATGGACATCGTCGCCTCTAACCTCACTTTGAAAAACTTTGACAGCTTCTGGAAAAACACATATAATGTTAATATTAAGCCGAGCTTTCCGGTAAGTGTAGCCAATTTAATAATAGTTAAAAAAAATAGTATATAGTTAAACAGTAAGTAATTAAAAAGCTCTTTCAAATTGCAGTCCCCTTTAGATTCCGTATCGAGAACCCTGTGTGAGGTTGAGACTATTGTGTCAAAGCGGAATAAGAATACACCTGCGAAGTGTATTTCTAAAATAATTACTGACATGAACCTATGCGGAAAATCGCCTGGTCACATAGCCTCAACATTGAACACTTTAAATATGCGAGAGTTCACTCGCCACGAGTTATATCGCTATTCTATTCCTTATGCCTGGGGCACTCGTAGCTACCAGAATCACTATTACGGATCATTGTGGTACCGATAGTCAAAAAAAAGGTGCTGGCGCGTCCGATAAGGCTAATTATCTGGTTAATTAACGACTTTAAATTTAAATTAAATAACTTTTAATTTGATTTTTTAAATAACTTTAAATGACTTTTAAATTAATGACTATCAATGACATCACGTCCGTTTCCAATTTCAGTGGCGTACAACGGAACATTATTTAATCCCTCACCATGCGATGTTTAAGACAGGGAAGATCAGAGTTATATTTTATGGCTCGGCTCTGATCTCCAATGCTGTATCATTAAACCAGTGTTAGCATTCCGGTCCTAAATTACATCGGAATATTTCAGATATTCTGATGAGTTTCCGCCGACATCAAGTCGTATTTGTCGAGGACATTATAATGATGTTCCGTCAGACGATAATCCATCCGGGTGATCGCCGTTATCAACTCATTCTGTGGCGTGAGGATCCCTCCAGTCCTGTTACTGTCTATGAGCTGAATACAAATACGTATAGCCTAAAATCAAGTCCGTTCATTGCAATTCGGGCTCTGTTGGAACTTGCGAGATGAGTTGATCGGCATCCTGAAGACTGGTGGGTACGAATTAAGGAAATGGGTTTCAAACACTTAGACACTCCTTGACGGTCCTCATCTTTTTCACAATATTGACAACCCTGATGCAGTGGCTGTCCTTGGTTGGTACAGTATCAGCCGGTCCCAGATGTGTTCACGTTTCGCGTGCAAGACTTGGATATTTGTAGGAATTGGTCAAAACGTTTGGTACTTTCAACCGTAGCACGAATCTGCGCTGCCCCTCACGGATGGTTAACGCTGGTTATATTTTGGGCCAAATGTTTCTTACAAAGGCTTTGGTTAAAGGGATTAAATCTGGACGCCCCTCTTGTCGGAGATCGTCTTAACTTTGAGTTAGATTATGTAACTGGAAAAGGTGTATGCGTGGACTGAGAGTCAAATTGTGCTTTGCTGGCTCCAAGCCTCCATTCACGCTTTGAAAGTGTTTGTAGCCAATAGAGTCTCGCAGATTCAAAATTCGGCATTTGTCTGTAGAGCTTGTAGAACCTTTTCCG
>DWFC01000638.1:0-10244 GCA_018247075.1 Hasora chromus | reverse complement strand
GTTCGATTCCCGCAGAGAGACATATTTTCTAATTTATTTCGTGTCTGGAAATTTGACGGGTGGTAGAACTTTCATGTTCGACTGGGACGGTACCACCGTCACACATAGTTGTGCCGAGAAATATTAGTGTTCGCACTACTGTTTCGGTGTAAGGGTATGTGATAGCCAGCATATGCAGAACTCGAGGCGTTCGAACTTTGTCCTCAGAAGTAGAATCGCATCTGCAGATGTCATGGGTTGCAGTAACCACTTCCCATAAGGTGGACGGCATGCTCGTGTCTTGCTTAATAACATAAAAAAAAATCTTCTAACTCGGTTATCCGAACAACGTCACTAAGTAAAACGTAATTTAAATATAGAATAAATGCCGAAGGAGCCTAAACCCGAAAGTTTACTAGCGGACAATACAGACCTGCCATCCGCCTCCTGGTTCCATGCTCAAACCAATCAACACCAACTTATTTTATTGTCATCGAAATTTCAATGGTTAAATCAAAAAATATTTTAAAATGAATTACAATCGACTACCTACACAAACCTACTTAATTAATTACAGTTACAGTGATAGTGAAGCTAATACGAAGCGTGTTAAATTACATGAAACAGGAACTGCCAACTTTGAGCCGCTCGGAACTTCCGAAAACTATCAGTATAATTAGTTAGTTCTCCTTCATTCAATTTCCTACATGTCTATTACAGATGAACCTGACATGAACTTCTACTACGTTCGAGCAAACTTCATTATATCATCAATAGCAGAGGTAAGTAATTTGAAGATGCAGTTGTGATATATGATGATAGTCCGTAGACTAAATTCAATAAGATGGACTTAGCAAATTTTGTTTTGCTACGAAAAATGTACATACATGTAAATTCGAGACGCGAAATCTTTGAAACCTTTTAAGATGGCGCAAGTCGCTACGCAACTTTTTTATTGTCTTAAATATGAAGCGGCATAGATGACTACGTAACCAATCGACATTGATCTTAGTTTTTGACTTACAAGATAAAGTATTATAGTAATTTCAGTAAATCGTTTGTATGGGAGAGCAGTAAAAGCGCAGCGACTTACGCCACCTTAAGGAATAAACCGCGCATTGTAGAGTGAGTTTCGTCATAGGCAAAGTGTATGGGAGAAAGAGAAGTGCATAAAACTAATATTTATGTATAATAGCGTCTTTTTATAACAAATTATTTATTTGCATGGTAGAAATTCGACCACTAGGCGACCCCAGTTAATATAAATACATGAGTATTATAATACAAGTGAATAACGAAGTTATATAGAAATAGATAATAATATTAATAATACGAGGAAATATTTAGTCGCAAGCGCGCGCTTTTGCTGAAGACCAAAGATTTACGCGACGTAGCGATCGGTAAGAGCTATGAAGCATTGTCAATTTGACAAATTCACTTAGAAGTTCGAATAAAATGCAAATTATCGGAATGCAGCGCCGCGGGCAACTAATGTGGCTTGGAAAGTCGGTAAGGTGGCACATCAAGTGCAATATTAAACGCCCTCATGTACGCGTGTAATAAGCGACCTACATCACTGACCTATAACAGCCCTGCCGTGGGTCCGCGTTTTAAATATAACTGATTTATCGGGGTTACTGTACGAATATAGAAAAGGAAACGTTTCCTCTAACACCCGCTTATGAGTTCAGTTCATCTGAACAGCAGTGAAGCCTACTACTTAGAATTAACCTTAAGTATTGTTTTGAGGACATACATTTTTAAAGTAGTGCATTTTAGACGCGATCGCATTGTTAATCGAGTTTTATAAAAGTTACAAATCAACTAAATTCACTAATTACACTGTTAGGAATAACAGAACAAATGGCACCGACTAGTGCGGTGCTAACAATATGTGTTTAAATTCATTTAACTTCTTTAAAATCTTCATTCATGGATAACCTCAGTGATATACAGAATTCACACAAAAATACAGATGAACAAGAATTCATTGATGACATCAAAAATAAGGAGCTAGACATTAGACCATTGGAAGCAACAGCAAGATTCCAAAGACATGCAATTAAAGAAATTTCATTTAATTACTTTTCACTTTAACAACAACAAAGTTAATTTGTTTGCGATATGCTAGTGTTGATATTTGATATTAATGATGTAAGTTAAGTTTGATTGTTGTTTAGACGATAAGACGTTTTGTGCATGTGCAACTCTAATTACCAATTAGCGTTCTTGTCGGTAATGGAGGCACAGGCGCTTAATGAAGCCGCTTATAGACAAATAAAATATTTAAACCTTTAGGTAATATTACGACAAAATAATAAACAAATATATTTAAAAGGACCAACGACTGGACTGGACTTGAAATTGTTGAAAAAATCTTTAAACAAAGGGCAATGTGGAGACGAAAAATTGTGTTAAAACATTAAATATCAACTTTAACACAACAAATTCCAAACAAGATACAAAGAAGGGAATATTAATGAATGTCAGTAATTTCTCTAGAGCCTGAGCGTTCACAAATGATAAGGGAGGCGTATAATATAACACCGTCGAGTGCATTAGGAACGATATTATTATGTAATTCAATATTTTATTAGATTGTATTACATTTCCGCGGATCATATTATTGTTACACAAATCCGAAGCTCTGTACTTTCAATACAATGGTCTGTCCGCATATATGGGCTGCGACGTTCCTATTTACCGGAGCTCCGTTGCATTGAGTGTGAGTTAACAACAATATTGTGTAATCTGAAATGGTACACAGTATACAGTAGTAATACCCGTGCATGTAATCATATGGTCTGGCAGTGTCGTCAGATACATCCGCGTCAAACAGTCAATGTAACATCACTACGTTTCTCCTGGACATGATCTTCATTGTATAATAAGTTATATTGCAGAAATAGATAAGAAGCTAAACTTGACTTTTCGACAATAATATAGTAATAATAAGATTTATTTCGAAATAAGAATGTTTGAAATGATAAAATAAGGTAAATCCGCTTCGGCAATTTTAATGTCTAGCACAAGCTCATAGCGCGATACCATCTCCAGTTGTTACGAGGCATTGCGATGATGGTCATCGGCGATGTAACATATATTACATTATCACTTGCAAAAATACAACTATCTACATCGGTAGTGAACTGAAAATGTTCAAAGATAAGATAATGCTCACCTTTCTTCCAGTACAGGTTGATGACAGCAAAGAATATGCCCGAAGACAGTAGCACCACCACGCATAGCCAGTACTGCAACAATACATATTATTAACATGATATAGATATACAAAAGTTTACTGAAATATACAAAACTTAACAGAATTACAAAAATTAATGTTAAAAAATTCATTTTAGAATTTCAATACCATTTGATAAGTTAAACTATCTATTAATGTTATTAATGACCATTACCTACGGATACCCAATAAATATAAAGAAAAATTATATAAAATGTTTTTTAAAACAAATTGTGCACAGCTGGAAATAAAAATATGTACATTTGTCCAATTTGTGCAAAATATACGTATCTCTGTGGTCCTTACAAATACGACATGCAAACATTGCTTCTGTCAAAGGCCTTATTTGAATACGCAACGCTAGTGACATGGAAATAACACAAAACTTCAGAAAATATCCACGACTTCATTGAAAACTGACAAAGTACATCACACGTCGCAGAATGTTTACGCTCAGTTTACACGGAGAAGCGCATCAAAGTTATTCATAAGAGTATTATGAATTATGATGCATGTCTTCCTTTTTCATAACATATCAGATGTTGCCTTCCTTTTACTTGATGTAAGCTCAAGAAGTTGCTCGCTAGCGAGGGACTTTGTAGAGTAACAAGGTTGTTATTTATTAAAACGAAATAATCGTACTTTTAAAACAAATGTGCAAATGCAACACAGAGTACTTTGGTGCGCCAGGCTCGCGTGCTTGAAGGCTGTGCAATATTTACAATGGTACACTAAGTTTATTATTGTTTGTTACTTTTAAGCGTAAAACTAGTTGTTGTGTTTCACTGTTTCTGTGAAACGTCTATTAGAATATAGAAGGTAAGATTTGTTTAATACCATCGTCTTGAAAGTTCTTCACTTCACATTATTTTTTAAACTCAAACATCTAAATTCTAAGGTATAAATTAAACACGACAAACTGCGTTAAAAATTCTTGGAACTGTATTCAGTCGGTAAATTGTACAAGGATTGCAGAACTTGTTTTCCAAAGGGGCAACGTGAAATATCACCACTTTATGAATTAAAAAAAAATATGCGCAAAGCTCATTCAAACAAGATATTTCGCACAGATATTATTTAGCTACACATATTTATTTGTTACTTTGTAAGTAATGCGAGTACAATCCAAATCGTGCGTAAATACTGCATACATCGCTTTCACTTGTCACTTTTCACTTTCTCTATAGGTACCTTCCATGGACAAGTGGCGAGGTCATGGAAACTATGCTCAATGGTTTTGGAATCAATCTTGTTTTGGAATGTTAACAAGTTATTGTATGTCTTGGATGACGCAAAAGAACATCTGACCCATCTGATTATATGCTGCTCGTGACTAGGGAATTCGATCTCGGCTCTTTTTCAATCCCGGGATTGTAACCATGTCATAAAACTTAAACGAGATTTTTTCCAGAATAATTCAAAGTTCCTAAAACAATAATGCCCGTTTTCACCATCAGATTCCTAGTGCACTTTTAGTTAGGTATCTCTTAGGTTAGAAGTTCGGAAGTTAGTCAGAAAGAAGGAAATTCGTTTTCATAAATTACGTATATATGAGAAGTTTTGACGACCAATATCGGCCTCCTAAATACAAATTAAGTGTCCCGGCATAAATCAAATATAAATATAAAAGTAGAGTTTATCGTAATTTTTTGTTAGGTACTTTCGGTTATTACTTTATAAGTGATTATTATTTTCATAGATGCCTCAGTTTGCCCATAAATATAAATTATTCATGAGATATACCTATTTAGTCTTGTATAGAATTTTTAATGTAAACAACCCACGTAAATTACTTCGTTTAAGTAAACAATTATCAGTCAGCCAACCTGGTGATATTTGTGGAAGAAAACGTTGTAAAACTCATTTTACATTATATGTCCCATCTGGTTTTCACCAGGTACGTTCCATATGCGCCATAGTCACAGCCAGCAAATTGGCTATCCTCGCAAGCAAATTGGAACGAACAGGACACAGCAATCAGCCCCAGTCACTCGATACAGGCATATATGAAATTCTTCAATCATATATATCAATTACCGAGACGGAAGTGTGTTCATGAACACGTGGTGCCAATGAGACCGTGAACAAGTACACAACAGCGGTCATTTGCCACCGACGCGTACCTGCGTCGATATTCCACTGGTGTAACAACTAACTACTGGCTTACAGATTCACCGGAAGCATAGAAATTAGCCACGGCTACTCAAGGACTACATATTGATCCATCAATTGTTAATTATAAAATTAAGGACTGATTGGAATCGTCATATATAAGTTTTGTTTATTATTTTTCGTAACTGCATCGTATGATTCGTAAGACTACACTGGACTTGGCCACATATTGAATTTAAATTTATATAAAAAAATATTGCTTTAATGATACATCATAGTATCATGTGTTTATAATTCACTTGCACTTGCATGAAACAACCATAATGCATTAGTGAGTGTCATGACAGAGACAAACGGCCCCTTGTGTGAATTACTTTAATCTCTCGAGCAACAATGTCATACCAATGAAAATATAATAAAACTGAACCTAACATTATACTCTGACTTATTATTACTCAAAGATCAAGAATCTATGATTTATAAAAATTCATACAAATATGGGTTATTCCACTAACATTGACCGAATATATTGTCATGTAATGAACGTCGCTTGTCAGTCGCACGCGCAGCGATGCAATTGAGGCCGCCATTATATTGTTAAACCGGCACATTAGTCTATTGATTCAATACGTTAATACCGCCTCATGCGATTGAAGCAAGAAGACAGATTTAAGACGTCTGTCCATAAAAATAAACGCTCAGCATTGTTGTATAAAAATATATACAAGTATATATATATGCGATATATAATACAAATGGAATAACTGAATACATAAAACATCCATAACTAAATAATTCATGGCCAGGATTTTGCTTTTTAAGTCATACTCAAAACAAAAGGATTTATGTAAAAGAAAATATTATAAAGGGGAAAAAATTGTAGGTACGTATGTATGTGTGTATGTTACGAATGAAATCAAAATCTACTGGACAGATTTCAATAATTCCTTCATAATTAGAATTGTACATTATCCCTGAATAACATAGGCTATGTTTTATGTCCACCCGTGCAAAACCGGGACGGGCCCCTTGTTGATAAATAATCTTCAAATCAAAAGCTAAATGCACATTTCATTCTGAAGTCAAAGAGCCATTCAAAATACCGCCCGTCTCCGCGTCTTAGTTAGGTAGTTATGAGAAAATCGATTTATCGCGAGTCTGATGACCCGGGCAGACTCGTGCGTCTGTCTCCGCACTCGTGAGCTTTACTTGTATAGAAATAAGGCGACAGGGTAAGTGAGGCAGGTGCCAATTGCTGTGAACATCAAAATAGCGAATCCAAGCCGAGGAACAAAGCGAGTGTACGAGTGGTGCGCGAACACTCACCCCGGGGCAAAGGACACAGGGTCGAAAGACGCGTTTGGCAGACGAAAGTTGGAACAACGCACGCTGGGCTTTAATTACTTAAGAGTTGCTCGTTCGCAGTCACGAATTCATTGTATATACGGTAAATTTAGCTTTACGGAGAAAGCAACACCTAGTGAGTGAGTCGTTAGCGGGCATGTTTATTTACAAGCGGCATATAACGACTTTTATACGTTTTCTAAGCAATCAAATTAATGAGTTCGAGGAATACGAGTGACGCTGCGCCGCTAGCGTAGCTAGTGTAGGGTTTCCTTTGAGCGATCTTTTTATTCAAATGAAATAAAGTATTAGCTCTTTGAAAATGTTCCACATCGTTAGGTATTATTAAATACGACGACTCTATCATTACATTTCTAGAGCCAAGGACCAAAATTATTATATCGTCGTATTTCGGTTCAAAGCTTCTAAAATCAATTTTATACATGAACCCAAAAAAAAATTTCTCGTCGCGTCTGCTTAATACACAAAACCATTTTTATAAAAGAACAGATGTCTGAAGCGTTTCAATAAATTATCACAATATTTTCAAAGCGGTCTCATAATATATACTACTCTGACTTTCTTATCTCGATGATAATTTGAAATGATTTCGATCGAAGCGTTTGGCAGACGGGTCGAAAGACTTCTTGTAGTCATCATTTCAACATGCTGAACTGATGATGGAAGGTACAACTCCTTAAAGCTCAGGAGATAGACGATAATTCTTACAATTTTCATGGAAGCAGATAAGAAAATCTTTCTTTAATAATAGTCTATATATCTTAAATAAATAGTTTGATAGGCCAGGTACGTGTTCCCCGCTACATCACACTACTCCGCGGTGGTAAACGGAATGTGTGAGCGCGGGTTCCTGCTCAGCGATACAATCCAAGCAGTCAAACTAAGTTTCGAATAAGGGGAAATTAGACTTCAATAAAAGAGAGTTGAGCATATGTTTGTCATTGGAATTAAATGTCTAGTTCAGTGCTGGGTAAATTGACAATTTAAATACATAGTTTGTCTTTAAAATAATGGATGTGTTCAGAATTCTCACATTAAAATGTAGGTTCATAAATGATTATAATTTATAAATATTTAGCTTTATTCAAAAGTTAAATAATATTTTACATAGATATTTAGTATTTACACAAGTAGGTGGTATGTTTTTTAAACGAAATGAAACATCGAATACACTTAAATCCACTGGTGTTATTTAATAAATAGTCTATTTTATGAAATAATACTATACTCTTAAAATTATCATAATTTTATATTCGAGTAACAATTATGGAACAGTATGTTCGCTCTTAAAATCGAAAAATAAACTGAACTAGACCTTGTCTAAATTTATTACTAAAAAATATTATATTTTTTAAAATATTAAGATTTGTTTGAAGATAAAAGAAATGTTCTGTTTGAAAGCGGTGCCAAACCAAAACATTGCTAAACATCTTAGAGAATTAATCCAACAATATTTCCTGATAAATAAGGGCTAATCCCGATAAAAATCCAATTATGATTTACTAGAACAACCATTAAAAGGTACATTTGTACGAATTCCATTTCACACCTTACCTATAGAAGTTTTAATTCAATTCAATTCGAAGAAGTGACAAACTGAAAACGAACAAAATTTAAAATTCTTTTCGTTACAGAGAAATCTTATAGACCGGACCTACTCGTAAAATATGCAGATTCCCCTCTACAACTCGTGACTGAACCGTTTTGTACGAAGTTAAGCTCAGATATTCACCCTCAAAAGTCAGGACTGAACGGTAAATAAATTAGGTTTAAGCCCAAGTCCGAGCACTTATCCACTTTCTGTGAAGTGCATTGAACGCAGTCTAAAAGTTTTTATCGGCTTTTTGTGACGTAAAGTGCCTTTTGTTTTAAGCAACCTTCCCTCCAATATCCATATATTTAATACTACACTATATAACTAAAATTCATTTCTAATTTATACTTCATGACGTTGGATAAAACATGGTGATCATATTAGTTTATTTAATTACTGGATATTGAACCAAGATATACTATGTAAAAAAAGACTTGGACTTGAGCATCGTCTGCCAAACAACACTAACTAACAATAATAAAATTATAAGAAAGAAAGAACGACAGATATATAAATAATTCATTTCTAAAATTGCTAAAAAATAATAATTGAATTATTAAATAGACAATAGAATTAGATCAATAATAAGCTTGGTTCGAGAAAATAAATACTTTTACGATATAATTGAATAAGGCTCGCGGATGGGAAATTCCAGTTTGCACCGAATTGTAAAGTCCTCATACATACACTGTCATAGACTTAAAACATTGAACAGATTATTTTATAAATAGACATGCCGGCGCTTTGTCGGGCGTAAGAAGCACTTTCCATGAAACAACATTAGATTGTATAGAGCAAGAACAAGAAATAACGTTCAAAAAATAATCGATATAGTTTAAGTGGCAATGAATATTGATGTCAGGGTTGTATGAAGATGTGCCACGTGGCAAACTTGATCGTTTGGATATTTTAAAATGCAATAAGTACCTACATACTGCCGTGCAAGTCTTTACTGCATGATTAACAAGCTAAAAGCACCAGCTTGGCGCAATTGGTTTTATATACTGGGAATAGTCCGTATCTAACGCGAAGTTCAATTCGAAATATTGGGAAACAAATATAGAAAATTAAAATTATGCGTTAAGCATCCCAACTTGCAAACTCTTTTCTTAATAACATTCGTGTATATATATATTTATAAAGGTTACGCATTCATTTAATTCTGATACCTTACTAGGCTCATTAACTACCGAATTATCAGTGGCAGTGGAATAATAACTACTGTTATTAATTTAAAAACCAAAAAAACCCGACTTACGTGTAAAATAACAAAAGAGATTTTGAAATTTCATTTTACGTCCGCTGTATTGATTTTTGCTGACGTCATAGCCTATGACACTCGGGGACAGGCACGAATCCAATGACGGTCTCACTCTTCAAAATCGGTCAAGCCGTTTATGCGTCTGGCGATCACAATAGAATGGACAAACAAACACATATTTGCACACATACGCGCGAAATCCATTCCAAACCCTCCAATAGGGTAAAAAGTAAAAAAAGAGAAACAAGTTTTTAAACTATGCCATTTTACTCCGTAATCATACTTCCACACGACCGTGAATCACAAGTTATTGGTGTCGTAATCACTTTCCGCACAAAAGACTATTGAGGATATTTTATGATTGAACCAATTTCTTACCAACCTGCATCTTGCGTAGGGTGCGTTGAATGGATGGATAGTTGATTTTCAAATGTAAAAGTAGAACTATAACATTTACCGCCATTTATAAAGATAAATCTTCAGATAGGGTGATAACTTTTGCCCCACCCTATATATTAATTAAATTACTATAATACGTATATATTGAGTAATACTTACTGTGTTCGGCCTGTTGTCGAGGAAGTGGTCGTATATGGCCAGGCCCGCGATGGCTAGCAGCAGGCCGGTGTGGAAACCGGTCATGAAGAGCCCCACGTATTGGATCAGCATGGTGATCAAGCCAAACAGCAGAC
>DWFC01000637.1:0-10250 GCA_018247075.1 Hasora chromus | reverse complement strand
TTAAAACAATAAAAAAGTTGTTTATTTGGAAGTTATGCGGTTTTATAATTTTGTATGAAAAACTGTAAAAGCTTATATAGTAATTTTAGTAAATCGTTTGTATGGGAGAGCGGTAAAAACGCAGCGACTTGCGTCACCTTAATATGTTTTTGTACACTGACGTCTTTAAATACCGTTGATAATGACCGACCTATTGGATACCTACACTTACTGATAAGAGAACATTCATGATAAGTGAAAGATTTTCAATAATAAAGTAAATATTATTGAACACGCTTGTAATAAGGAGACCCAAAACAAGAAGCCTTTTACATTTATAATAAGCTATGGATAAATACTTTGAGGGAAAAAGAATATTGGTTACGGGTGGATGTACAGGTAAGTAAAATTAACAAAAAACTTCTGTAGCTTTTTAAACAAAACACACTTCATTGTACAAATAATGACACTAATGAGAATGTTATGGCGCCCAATAAATAATGTTGTTTCTGCTGCTATGATGGAAGTAATGATTTGTCACTATTTGACAAAAAGTTTAATTATAATTAATATATAATATTATAATTTTATTCTATTAATTAATATTCTCTAGAGATTACACTAAGTATTCCTTATTTGGTACTATGGTCATTGCGCTTGACTGTGCATGTTGATGACCACAGTAGGGTAAACGTAGCTACGTAGTAAAGCAAGATACTGCCGCCCATCTCCGGGTAGACTTAGCTCTTAGTCGCCTCTTACGACACCCAAAGGTAGAGTTGGGATAGCGCTATTTTAAATCCGCGTAAACAGCGCTATTGTAATTTCTGTTGTGTTTAGTGTAAGTAAAGTGAATTCCAGAACACGAGCCGTTCGAATTTTTTTTTTTATGTTATCAGGTAGGGCACGAGCATGCAGTCCACCTGATGGTAAGTGGCTACTGCAGCCCATTACATCTGCGGTTGTGAGTTGATCGCAGATGCGGTCCTACCTCGGGGGACAAAGATCGAACGCCTCGTGTTCTGCATATTCAGTACTTGGTTCAGTATATCGACGGTGGTCCTAATGTTATGAGATGCAGTAGTCAAGTATATACCATAAGGTGGAAAGCTCGTGTACTGTCTCACTAGTTCTACTCATGATATGATGTAACGATTTCCGTTTGAAAGATTAAAGCTTCTTTTTCTAAATGAAGTTGCATTTGCCGTTGACCAACGAAGGATTGGGATTCACAGAAAATCTATTCTAATGAGGTTTCCGTACAGCTGCTTACAGTGCTTTGTTTGAGACTTTAAGAAATGCAGTTTTATAAACATACAAATTATAGTCACTTTTTGTTCATAAGTAGCTAACAATTGGGTAGGTTGCAACATGTGGCGGAGTATACCGAACAGTGTGACGTTTACGACGAAGTGAAACGCGCAAGAGGCGGACAGGACACGGCGCATGCGCGAACATTAGCATGCACCAACACGCGCGCGCCGGAAGCCGCGCACGGGAACACGGCCGCGCACTTACATCCAAGATGGCGGCGAACTTACAATGAATCGATAATTAACGACGATAACCGATTTCATATTTCAAATCCATAGCCCCTTAATAAACAAGATGTGATGTAACCTGGACCATAGCTGGACGGCGATCGCGTCATCTGAATGCGAACCCACGAGCATCCTTGAGCTCACCAAAAGGGTCTCACATACAGATAGCTTGCATCATTATTATTAAGGACCTGTCCGCTTTGATAGGAGGTCGTTGGAAGTACCTTTGCGCGTGCTCGTTTTTTATTGTTGATTGTCTCGCTTCTTAGAATCGTCAGTAATAATAATTATTGCCTGTGAACGGATACGATTGAATTAAATCTTCGGAATAGGGTTCATTTGCATAACACACAGTTGCCCCACTAAGATGTGCTGCCATAATTATTAAATTAATGAAATCTGTATATAAAGCTTCGTATTAAATTGTTTTATTTCTAGTAAAGTTAATAATAAGCGGTTAAGCGGGAATGTAAGTCATAGTCGAGTGCTCTCAGTTTTTACTGCTACCCCCAGTAACGCTTCATTGCGCTGGTCTCCTGTCGAGCCTCGAGATGTCACGACAACCGCAACCTACGCCGACTTTGATACTGTCGCTCATTTTGGATCGATTCAAACATGCGCTGAGTTTTATGTTTTATCTTCACTTTACATGTTTTATTTATACCAAAATAATTAGTTATTAAGTATTTTATTATGGTGATCCAAACAACAATGTTTGAGAATTTTTAAAGTTTTTTATGGAACTCAAATCTATTCAATCAGACTCTACCTCCCAAATCAATTAATGAATTAAAAAAAACCAACTACTGAGAATCTTCTTGCCCAAAACGTTAAAAAAAACAAAACAATGTCAACCTACTCTATTAGACAAGTGAGATGGTGTAGTGAGCGAAGTGAATCTGACGTAGCAGTCGTGACGTCGCGCGAGGACGCTGACCTCCCGCTCTGAAGCCGGCGCACCCGCTAAGTCCCTATTGTGTTTCATTTTCAATGCTTACATTTCAAACAAATCAATATTTTATTACTACGATTTTTATAAATATTTTCTCTTCAATCAATCAGACCTTCTTCCCAGATTCAACAGTTTCAATGCTCGGGTTAAGTACTCATCACTTGTTATCTTCAGCTCGACCTAATAGCGTAATGTGGATTGTAATAGCGAGGAATAAAGTTTTAATCTTCTAACTGTTTCATAATTTGAACTAAATAAATTATACTTATTACCTATATACTTATCACCTAAAACTAATTATATAAGTCTACATTATAAAAGTTTAAAAAACAAAAGCTTTTGCACCAATACCATAAATAATTTGAAGTAGAAGTAATTTATATGTGTTCTAGTTATATTTACGTAAAATTTATGTACGTAATTGTGATATACCGCAGGATATTTTAGTGCAGCACATTCATACGTGGAAGGAGATATGATGCGTGTGTTTTCAATTAATGAGAACATTAATAAATGTAATGAAGAGCCGCTGAGACGAACCGAGTAGTTCTTAACACTATGTATTCCTTATGAACGATATTGGATAAAACAGGGTTACCTTGCACGATGTACACGTGATATTATAAGTTTATTAAAAATAACCATAACAATTAGCATATTTTGTACGTATATAGAATTTGATTTGAAACATATACGAACCATGTAACTATGTTCGAAAATATTCTGATCTTTTAGAGAAAAAACAACTTAAAACAAATAGGAATATAAAACACAAAGGCAAACTTAATCTACCTACTTCTAAGCTAAATCTATCATTAAAAAACAATCACTATGTGGCAATAAAAGTTTATAATAAAGTACCAAATGAAATCATGGAAATAAGAAGCGATAATTTATTTAAATCCAAACTATGATTGTATTTAATAAATAAATGTTTTAATTATATAAATGAATATTTAGAATCAAATTAATAATAAGTCACGTTAATATTACCCTTTATTACTCTAGTTTTACATTTGTATATTGTATAACTAGTATAATTGCAATACCGTCAAAGTCTCAAATTATGTTGTTTATTATAAACTTAAACTGTAAATGATCATAATTTGTGCAACTAAATATTTGTATTTGTATATAATATTTGGTACATAAGATCCGCTTGCTACGACCCAGGTCCCGGCGGCAGTTAAATCACACGCGGCTTTTGATAACAGCCAAAACGCATTTTAAAGATATTGGGCCACATTAGGTAACTCATATGCTTTCTATCGAACATCATTCCGAGAATTACCATATCAAATACAAATCGTAATTTAATATTTTGTAACTGTCCCAAAATGTTAGCACTAAAACTAGCAGAATGCGTATAATAAATCACAATAAATGTAATAAAACGCCAATAATGCCTTTTAATATGTAGTTCCTATAGCATTCAGACAAGCCTAACACAACTGAGTCGCCGTTAAAGATATACATCAAAGAAAAAGTTCTACAAATATTTCTCTAATCCATCCGTACATTAAGGCATCCTGAAATTGCATATATCTCTGTCAGTAGTTGCAGCAGCAACGTTGATCATTAAATGGCTAACGACCACTCGTTTAGCTGAGGCCTTAGCCTGTAGGTATTCGAGAGCAAGGTTAAGTGTCTGTTTGCTGCCCCTTGACTTGACAATTGCTGCAAATTGAGACGGTGACTGACAGAATCATTCATGTTAAATTTTGCAATGGTAAGCAAATAGCATCGGGTAAAATTGTACGTCTATCAAAGATCATAGTGCTATGTCTGATGAGTTTGAACGCTCCAAATGCTGCCTAGGCATGTCAGATATAATCTTAAACCGAAACACAGCAGCGCCAGCAGTATCGCTTTAAGGCACAAAGGCACGCGACTGATACCAACTGACAAGTGAAACCTGCAAGAATCGGTCTACTGGTAAAGTATAAGATAAAGCACTTGTAGCAGCCCTAAGGAGGCGGCGCGGGGGCGCGGGCGCGGGCGCGGGGCGCGTCTGTTCGCCGGATGAACACCAAATGTGTTATATTTTTAGGTATGTTGATTGCCCTCTTCCTGTTTCCGGCATGAGCGAACCGCTCTGATCTGCCGACTGCTCGTTGCGTACGAAACAGCTAATTAGTGATGAATAATTAATACCGGTGCGTTGTTGACATGTAAACGCTTGATAAAATTGTGATCTGAGTATCTAAAAGCCAATTACCTTAATCTTGTTTGGTAATAAAAATGTCGATGGGCAACAATTTTGTTTTCTTATTAGCAGATTTACTATCTGGATTTTGTATATTTTAGTTTGCCACAGCCATTAATTAGTAAGTATAGTTTAATGTGATACAATCGAAATAGGAAATATCAATGTACCTACTTTATTTTATTTTATTAAATATAATTTAATAAAAATACAACTGACATGATTAAAATTATATGTTACATGCAGTTAGTAAGTATAATATGTATGCATATATTTGATAGTCATATTCAAAAAATGAACGGCATTATTTACTTACAACGATATTATAGCAACGTAAAAAAATAAAAACCCAGCGACCCGTACAACGCTTATACGTTTACACACAATTAGGTAGCGGTTATCGTTCTATTACAATGTGTAATAGTAAGTAACCGATAACATCGACCTTCCTATCGAAAAAAGCGTTCAATATTTATCGTGATGTCATCGTAATAATTATTATTTATCGGTCGGTCAGTGCGGCTGATATTACAATTCCCAACAAGTCCGCGGCTAGTACTCGCCGGCACATAATTAGATAATTTCTATTATTTATATGCGGAGTTGATGCGTGTGCCGCGCATTGAAACGACACGGCTTCCTTCGCCAAGCGCACTCTACGAAGAAACCCGGCGGCTTCTCGCTAAAGAGGATGTAGGTACGGCCGCAACCAATCATTTAATTCACAAAAAGTTCCTGTCGTGACTCTTGAAAGCTTTTCCTGCAGGTGACGTCCACCTAGCACGCTTTACATTTCCTCTATGGTAATATTGATAAACGTGTCAGCGTACTAATAAGATACGAAATCGAGTCACGATGCGCCGATGTCGTATCGATACAGTTCTACTCTCGATTACATACGCGCAACCGGTATTACTTTAGCGGTACAGCTATTTTCCTTCATTAGTTGACAGCATTCATAAAAAGTGTCGGCTATTTAACTGGAATAACGAATTTAAAATCAGAAAATCTTCTTATACAATTATTTCTTACCACCTAACGACACTATACGTTAATTTTAAATTTAAGGAAAATCACGTTATAAAAAAATTGTGGTTTTAACAACTAACAAAAAATAATTCAATTGGGGCAGAGGGTCCCTCTTTCAAAAAAATAATAGACGATGGGCACATGTGATAGATATGTCACGCTCTCTCGGCACACTTTATAACTTATGATTTAATCCATAATCACACAGTTGTGGCCCGATTTAGGTTCATTTTTATTTATTGCTAGTGGTACTTGCCTACTTTAGAAATAAGCAATAACAATTGTAGCAAAAAGATATAACAATAAGATAAATCATCTAGTTTTTAATTGCTTGAAAAGTAAAACGAAAAAAGACTATAAAGGGTGCGATAGTCGCTGCGCTTTTACCGCTCTCCCTTACAAACGTTTTTCTTAAATTACTATAAAACTTTATCTTGTGAGTCAAAAACTACTCCAAAACTTTATGCTGTAAGCTAAAAAATAAGATCAATAACGATTGGTTACGTCGTCGTCTATGTCAATTAATATTTAAAACAATAAAAACTTGTTGTTTTAGTTGTTTATAGCGGTCAAAATTATAATTGAGAATTAAAAACTGTGAAGGCTAATAAATTCCAAATCAACAACTTTTTTTATTATTTTGATTACAAGGCGACATAGATGACGACATAACAAATTGATATTGATCTTATTTTTTAACATACATCATAAAGTTTTGGAGTAATTAAATAAAAGCCCCAGCGACTAGCACATCCTTAAGTGGTCATCACTCGGGTTCGGGCCGCTTAAAATTAACATACCTACTAATATAATATAAACATCTAAAACGAATATATATATTTAAAAGGATAGAAAACAATATTGTTGTTGTTCATATGTACTTCTTGGCAATAAATCTATTTGCCTATTTATTTTATATTTTGATCGTTATTAACTAATGGCAAAAGACAAAATAATAATAGGTGGCATGTTGAACAAGTTCAGTCATTAACATAAAGTTTTACTGACTGCTCCAATAAGGTAAAGATTTTTTTTTTTAATTAAAACCCATAGTCTTGTGAAAAAGTTGTATTTAAAAGAAATTAAAGTACATCGCTTACATGCTACCTAACAATAAGTAATTGAATACATCATCACATTATTAAAAGCAAGTTTGATATCACTCATTTCATTATGATCCCTCCTTTTGATCAGTTGTGATTAGTGATTCGATGAAAATAATTTGACTCTGTAATTTTACCTCCTGATTTTATCTTTTATATTTGCACGAATCATAATTATTTTAAGAATGAAAAAAAACGTAGCTCAAGAAATAAAAATAATAACTATATAAGTGAAGCGTTTGCTAAATGTTATTTCTAAGAATCAATTAATAAAAAAAATGAATTTTTAATTATCTTAATGATACTTTCCAGCTAACTTTATTACCTTTACATTTTTAGGTTAAATGCCGTCATTAAAATCGTGCTAATCGTGCTGCTAATGTGTAATCCTTTATTTGTGCGTTACTATTTATACACACTAATCCAACCTTCCGCCGTTTTAAGTAACAAATTGCCTTATTAACTATTACAAATCCCCTAAAAGAGCTTACAAATACCTCATACAATGACAAACATTTAAGGACACAATTTAAAATTGTTTGGTAAGACGCAATTCAGAGAAATCTGTAACCAAATTACGTCAATATTTAAATAACTATCACATACATCGGTTTTTCGATCGATATTTAAACTTGATACTAATTTTAAAGAACACTAGTGACATATATTATCGTCATGAGAGTATAGTATACGATATCTATATAGTAATATATTGCTACCAAATTTTAATTATTAGTGTATGTAAATACATACTATTGACAAGCTCGTTAATTCTTACATATTTTAATTGTTCAATAAATAGTCCGCAATAATTGGGCAATCCAAATTTGAGAAAATCTTTCCATAAATTGCAACTCTGTTGCGGACTTTACTATTCTAAACGGCAGCGTGCATAGTGCATGGTGTTTTTTAAAAATTGTAAATTAATTTAAGGTTCATGATTATTAAAAATATATAGTATTAATAATTCTATCAAATATTTCAATAATAAAATTTAAGGAACTAACAATTCTACTTATACCTTTCCGGTGCAGTAATGAACTGAACACAAATAGAACTATAGGGTGCTATAATGTATTAAAGTTCTAAACTTTGTTTTTTAAATACCTTACCTTACCCAGAAACGAATAAATCGTTTCAATTATACGGTGACTAGATTGTGGTTATCGTGAATACTGACAATACTATGGTAAATAATGTCATTTTGGTATACTGTGTAGTGTGATTATAACACAACCATCTGTTCAATTAAACGCATCTATATCTATCGTGTTGATTTTTAAATTTTCCAATTAATTTTTATTAAAAGGATAGAATAATTATTTATCTGTGTGCTTAGTACGAGTTCTCACTCTTCACGTTCGATATCGAGCACTTTAGTATTTTGTACGGGAATTATAAAGCGCCATCTAGTTGTCACTAGACGAAACCATACAATTCCAATACAAAATTCTAACATGCTCGATATCGAACGTGACGACGTGAAAACTCGTCCTAAGCACACAGATTTGATATTACACATCGATATTCACTTCGACAATGCCGATTATTACCAAAAGTAAAGAGAATTATATCAAATCGGCAACTCCGTGAATAGTCCAGATCTCCAAAAAAAAATCATAATAACATATTGCCGTTAAAGTAGACTTGAATATTTGCTAGTATTTATTGCAATATTTAAAGATCCTTTTTTTCTACTATCTATCTAGTATTTTCAGGAATGTAATTAGTAATATGGATGAACACAAAAATGTTGCAAAAAATGTAATTTAAAAAAGAAATATAATTTCATCAAGTAACAAAATTAACTTAAAAAAAGTAGTTTTCATATGGTGTGAATAACATTCTATTTTGTATTAAAAGAAATGCCTGAAATGGAAAGGAACCTGTTCCTTATTTAAATGCATCCATACTGTATAACAAGTGAATTATACGTAAAACAGCCTCACACGAGATGTAGTTATCAGTAAATCACCATCGAAGAATTTTGTTTCAATCACCACATTGCCACTGAAAAAAAACAGGTTTGAAATTTTAATCATTTAACAACAAAACAAGACTTTTAAACAATACTTATGAACTTATTGCCGGGACTGTACCATTTGTATTCCTTTAATTGATTAACTAAGGCAAAGAGGCAAATTTATTTTAAATTTCAATTTACTTCGATCTTATTTTTGATCAAGGAACAAGGACGAAATATTCTTCCTTTGTTAGACCTAGTACTAAACCCAGAAGCATTAACTGTGTTTGCAATTGTTTTTATTTACGATGTTCTAATCTTATCAATAGAGATACATTCTTGGGTAACTAATGGAACTAGGTAATGAATCAATGTTAAAAAAAACACATTTTTAATTTTATAAAAAATGCAACAACGAGCATATAAGTCAAAGATAGACAATATGTAATATGTATTAAACTTACTTTAGAACATTAGCGGGCATCATTTGCGACTCGGGCGCGGACTCAATGACCGATTGCCAGGTGTTAGTGGAGTTAGCAATCACATATCCAAACTCAAAGAACCACTCCTCTAAACAGCGGCCTTTGAAGAGCACTTTCTGAAAGATTACATTGTGTAACTTTAATCTTATTGTTACTTCTTTAGTTTTAAAAACCACTACTTTTTTATCTTGCATGTTTGCCATGTCACTCATTCTGCTAAAGTACACTCACACGAAAAAGAAAGCAGAACCAACAAAAAGAATATCACCAGAAACACAGACACAGGAATAAAATTCCCAACCTCACATTTTACAGATTGGGTATACTCAAAGTGCCTTGGAAGTCTTAGTTGTCCCTTAACATGACTCCCGAGAAGTAGTTTCCTCATATCCTCCACCCAATATTTTACATAATTAATTATTGGAAAATTAATATGTAAAAGAATATCTTTATCGCTATTAATATTGTAAATGCAAAAGTAACTCTGTCTGATACAATTTTAAGCATGAACTAATTCATTGATTTTGATTCAATTTGGCAATCTGGAAAGGCCATAGGTTACTTTTTACTCCAAATTTTACCTGCTTTAGGTATGGAGAGCCCTTGCATATAATCCACGCAGACGAAGTCGCGAGCAATAGCCTAGTTTCTAATTATTTTATGTTTGTTGTAAAATAGTTCATGAACATGTGGTCCATATGCTGTTAATCACATCTATAACTAAACATCTCATCTAACCAAGATTGACTAAAGATGTGGTGCTAATACTGTGATCTGATAATATGTTGATCACTTCATATCTTACTTAATATTGATCCTTTATATTTAAAAAAATTTTGCAATGCTCTTTATAAAAAAAATTTAATAGTTTACCTGTTCAAGTCGGAATCTCTCCATGGACTCTATGGAGCTGAAGTTCATCTCCCGTGACACTACACGGCACTTGAGGATGCGCTTGGGCACTCTTGCCTCATGCTCAATGTTTGGGTTTG
>DWFC01000636.1:0-10252 GCA_018247075.1 Hasora chromus | reverse complement strand
AATTTTCCTATAATGGAACATTATATATATATTTTTTCATTTCTAGTCTCCTCTGTTTTTAAGTTTGTGTAATCCTTCTCATCTGATACATATTATCATACACATGTAGCATATACATGACATTATTTATTGGGGCAATTAATCTCATAAAATATATAGTGAAGTAAGGTACAGTTGTATGATATAAAGCCTATAATTGTAAAGATATGTACAACTGTGCTGTATTATTTTTGAGGTAACTGTCCCAAGAAATAAGGTTATGCGTATGATGCATGTATAAGACTGGGTGATTATGTGCTTACATTGGTATAAATAAACCAGTGATTTTCAACAGTAATAGCATAATTGAAAGGATTGTCAAATGTATTTTTAGTAAAAAAGTCATGAGTTTTTTATCTTTGTCAACACAAAGTTAAATTAAAACAACTGTTGCAAACACTTGGTAATAAATTCCTAAGTTATCTTTATTATGAATTATTACATTTTGGGAACAGTTTCTGTGATTATCAAAATGTACTTCTCTCTTTTAATCACTTGTTGCCATCATCTCACATTTAATTTTAGTTTTTATATTTCTCAAGTGTTTGTATCAGGATAATATAGTTGATGTGGTTTCTAGTACCTGATTAGGTGTGTATTATTTTATAAGATTATTCATGCAAGAAGGGGGCGTAACAACTATGATTTGTAAGTATATTGGATTATTATGTTTACTGACTGGTGAACTAGGGCCAGGGTGAGCTGTGTTGGTGTAATTGTATGTATTCACAATAAACAATTTTCAATTAAACTTTTACGATGGGGTTAAACTTACATTGACTCTTTACAGGCCATTTATAACAGTGTGTCTAACAAAACATGGACTTGATTGGCGTCTTCACCCGCAATTTACATTGTATTCTGTATAGAAGAAAAGAATGAATATAAAATCGGAAGTTTATAGAGAGTAGGCTGTGCTCCAGTTTGCACATTGTTTTGTTAGACACACTTTCGTGAATTGCCAGTTTGTAATGAACCTTATGTTATTATCCGGTAAATAATTAAAGTATAGATAATATAAATTCTGCCCTGTTAATGCTTACTTGGATGTGTAAAAATTTGCGCACAAAAACATAATTTTAAATATTTATTTATTGCACAAGATGGGCAACTTTTTATAAACCTGTGGCTGCTTTTGTATTTTTTTATTTCTAGTCAAATAGTTTGTTAAAAAATGCAGATGCAGTTACTATAATTTAATTTTTAGAGAAGACAAATAATTAAATAATGATATTATAGAAAAAAATTAAAAGACATGTTTTCTTGGTGAGTGAAAATAATAATCTACTATGGCACTATTTTAAACCTGTTAAGAGTTTTTACTTTTTCGATTACTTAACTATGCAAATGTTATTTGCCAACGAACTAATTTAATCATACATCAAACCTAGATAAACATTAAAATTTAAGTTAGGATATCTGTCAGTATCATTCTTGTCGTAATTTTTATTGCAGCGTATGGATTTAGGTGAGTGTCCCAAGATACACGATCTGGCTCTTCGTGCGGACTATGAGTTAGCATCGAAAACCAAAGATTATTTCTATGATATAGATGTGAGTATATTTATTCATTAATATAATATGAGTAGCGGCCGCATTCTGGGACGTCAGTCAAGATTTATTGAATTATATTACATATATTCGCTTCTACTTAATAGATTAATAAGATTGAAGACAACGTAGTATGTGCCTACGAGTGTGGCCGTAAGGGCAGTGACCAGTGAATTTATCCAAATTGCATGAATAAAGCCGCGGTAAAACACCGATCCTTTAAATGTTTTACGAAAGGTAAAACTTTCATGTTCGACTGCTTCGGTACCACTGTCACACTTATTTGTGCCGTGATAAAACAGTGTTCTCAATACATACTATGTTTCGGTGTAAGGATATAAAAGCCACCATATGCAGGCTGAGGCGTTTGAAATCTGACCTCAAGGAAGCAGTACATCTGCGATCGACCTTTGTCGCAGATGTTATGAGATGCAGTAGCCACTTAGGATGGTAAGGTACACTGCAATGCAGTGGTTTCATCCTTTCAAATCGTCTAAGTTTATCTTTTACCTTGTTATTTGTGCTGTTTTAATGTATTGAAACTTTATAAAAAATGATTGGGTACTTCACTGGTAATGTATGTAAATTATTGTTTATGTACCTTTTGATATAGTAAGCGTAATAAATAATCTTGTTTGTCATTTTTTATTATAAAGGCTACAGAACATTTAGAGGCATTTATAGCCGATTGTGATCGGAGGACGGCAGCAGCGAAACAACGACTTGCTGAAACTCAGGAGGAACTTTCTGCTGAAGTTACTGAGAAAGCAAATGCTGTGCACGAATTAGCAGAACAGATCGGTCAGAAACTAGCTCGCGCTGAGGCACTAGGAGAAGAGGGGATGGTGGAAGAAAGTGTTAAACTCATGGGTGAGGTGAGTCATGTAAAACTGTTCAAATTAATATAAAACGTTAAAACTTATACAACAAAGCGTTAAATATACTTTATAAACATAATTGAAACCCTACAGATTGATGAACTACGCAAAAAGAAAGCAGTAGCAGAACAAGAATATCGTAACTCAATGCCAGCGTCTTCATACCAACAGCAAAAGTTAAGAGTATGCGAAGTCTGCTCTGCATATCTAGGTATACATGACAATGACAGGAGATTGGCCGACCACTTCGGCGGGAAGCTTCATCTAGGCTTTATTACTATTCGAGAGAAACTTTCGGAATTAAAGGTAACATAATTTTCTAATATAGCTTGATATTATGGTTTAGGGTTATGGACTTTAATTCATAAAAAATAAATTTGTGTCACTTGTATGAGAATATAAATAGAAGAATAAGCAAAAAACTTAGGAAAAAAATGTCAGCTTGGTCTTATATGCATCAAATGAATGTACATTTAATAAGGGTCTGCACATGTGTGTGTGTATCTGTACATTTTCAATAATCACTTGCTATACAGTAATGCTTTTTATAATGTCGGGGATTTCCTGCCGGAAGTAGTTTTTAGTAAGGCGAGGAAACTATCCAGTCGTCCCGCTGCGTCTATTAAGGTCTTTTAATTCAGTTAAACTGAATAGTTTTAGATATATGAAAACGACATATTAATAAAAGAGGTCCGTTTAGAAATCAGTGGACAAGAGGCGCGAGGAGCGCGGCGCGTCGGAGCGCGAGCGCAGCGGCAGCCGGCGGCACTACGTGGGCGGGCGCGAGCTGGACCGCCGCGCGCGCCGCCACCGCGAGACCGCGCGCGAGCGGGACCGCGACCGCGACCGCGACGGCGCGCGCTCCAAAGACGGCGACCGCGACCGGGACCGCGAGCGCGAGCGCGACCGCGGCAAGGACAGGGAGCGCGACCGCGACCGGGAGCGCGATAGGAAGTATGTTTCATTGGTCACATCGAGACTACATTTTTTCAACTATTACAAATACTTTGTTGCACATCATTACAATCATTTTACATAGACTTGACACTTTGGCGTTTTTAAAACTATATTAATAAAAAGATAAAAACTATACAAATAAAGAGAACTATAAAAAGAAAACACCAAATTGAAAACATACTAGTCTTTAAAAAAAATGTACCTGAAAGTGCCCATTAAGATTTATTTTTAAAATTTAACCTACCTTTATCAATGAAATATAAAATAATGTATGTTTGTGTCAGGCGCAGTCGATCACGCAGCAGGAGCAAGCGCGAGAACTCCCGCGAAAGGTCCCGCGGGCGCGAGCGGGAGCGCGAGCGCGAGTCCCGCCGCAGCCGCTCGCACCGCTCCGGCTCGCGCGAGCGCCGCCGCGACTGATCCTCGCACGGGCCTAGGAAGGGTCGACAGAGAGCTCCGAGATGTCGCTTCCGAGGGCCAAAAGCAACCAAAAAGAAGCTATATTGATTACGACCGAGTCACGTACACGACATTGTGTATACTCTGTTTGGAGCTCCATATAACATTGCTGCAGTGATAGGATTGCTTAGGACCATACAAAAGAGAAATTTACAATAATGATGTGTGATGTATTGTATTCTGTGAAGGTTAGTATATTCAAAATAGTAACGAGAATTTTATAAAGTTATCTAGAGCTTCCAGAGTCCAATCTCTTTTTATGCGTTCCTTGGAATCACATCGGCTGTCTGCTGTATAGTCTTAATTATTATGAATGACATTTAATATAAGTTACTGACTGTTTGAAATTAGGTATGTGTGGGTCAGATGACAAGTGTATTTGTTTATCAACATACAAATGAATTTGTAATTGAAAAATACTACAGACTGAAGGCTGTTGTTTTCTGTGTACTATTATTGTTACTGAAAAATAAAGGAGGTAGATTTTCTACCAAGTCAACCACTCATTTATTTATAATTATTGGTATAATGGCCTCAGCTATGGTTTACAGTTAGTATATGTTACAGCAGTTAATAAAACAAGCTGTATAGTTTAGCTTCAATACTTTAATATAAAAAAATGCATAGGTACAAACATACAAATTTGGACTAAATGTATGCAGAATTTACATACCCAGTTTATTTGATTTTGTGGGCCGCGTATTTTGGAGTTTTTTTATAGACAAAAAGACCTTTCGTTCTTGACGTATACTTTTATTTGGATAAAAGAATATTCTAGTAGGAATTAAAATAAATTACTAGAATTAAAACAATGTGTTGTGAAGACTCATGTAGTGATTGGTTTACAATGTTTGTTTATATTATTTGTAGGGTCATAGTGTCAAGTTGGTGCATTCATTTATAGAATATCCATATTTCAAAAAATATCTTAAATGAAAGTTTTTGTTTTTTATAGATTTAATAAGTATAAAATAATATAATTTTTATTTGTATGGTTTCGCTATAGTAAAATATGGAAGCACATTTCAATATCTAATAAGTCATGCTTGTTTGTTATTTTTATATAAGATACATGTGTAAATTTGATATAATATCATTAAGTTCTAGGTTGACAAGCAGATTTATATTTTATTCATATTATTTGTTATGTTTAATGTTTAACATAGGTCAACTGTCGACTCATCTGATCCTCAAAGCACATGTAAAGGTGAATGTTGAATAAAGTGATTAATGTCAAAATATATTTTCATTATTACAGTGTCCCATCCCCATTGATCTAAGCTATCTAAAAATAGTGTTCAAACATTTCGATGGGCTTTAAAAAATAAAAGAAATTTTTATACAATATGCTATGTATTTATGTGCTGCTGTAGCATATGAGAAACATTAACACATATAAACTTTTGAATTCAAAAAACCATTTGATACACATTTTATTTTTGTCAAGAACATATTATTGCATTTTATGCTATGCAAATGATTTTACAATTTTAGGTAACTAATAAAATATGCGACATCGAAAACTATTAATTACAATTGTATTCGAACTTAATTACAGCTATAAAGTGCGCTACGAGTGTGCCTTTGCGCTGGCATAGTACATTAGTATTAGTAACTTTATATTTTTGGTATTAAGTAGCGCCTTGCGCACGATTTCGAGCCGTCATTAGGTTTGAATTGGGTTATGCAGATTTATACATTCTATTTGCTTTTAATAATATGAATGAATTTGCACATTCTAGCACCTAGCATATGGAAAATTACTTTTTGTAAAATTATAAGTAGTACTTCTTCGTGCATACTACTTTCTTTCTATAAGTAACCTACGCGACATATATTATGGCTTGTGACTTATCTAGTTTGAAATTGGATATCAGACTAATTTCTTTCAAATGATAGGTATAAATTTTTTAATGCATTACAAATTACATACTACGAACCCTGACGATGTGTAAAGTGCGCCCGATCAATAAATGTATATACCTGTAGTTATTGCTTATGACAACTTCATAGCAACAACAGCAGGACAATTAATAGTGCTAATAATGTCGTTTTCAGCATGAATAAGTTTACCGTTCATTCGTCATAATCGGCCGTATACCGATAAAAGACAAAACATAATACGTATCTAATACAAACATATACGTACATACAATAGATATTAACGACTACACACAATACAGTCGATAATAAGTGTAGCTGCAAAAAGTAATAAAATAGAGTAATATTTTCGAGAACAATATGACGTGAACTCCTGGTTATGTTTATGAATTTTGGGTTTTCTTATTAAATATTCGTTGTTTTCTACATTTTTCTTAGATTTTTATCACAATTCAGATGTACATAGATGTTTAATTTCTATAGGCACTTGTACTTGTGTGACATTATTAATTAATTATCCCGGCGATATCAAAATAGCGAATGCAACCGTCTCGATGAATTCTAGCGTCAATAAAAAGCTGTTTATAATTGTTAGAATTAAACTAAAGTCTTATTTATTAAGAACAGAATTTGATTACCATTACCCTTTCTCATTCAAATAACTTTATCTATAAACTCTATAAAATAACTATCGCAATTCATAATTTGATTATTTTGGATTGAATTACTGTAATTCAATTCTCTAAAACTATCTATCGATAGTGAAGTCAGGAACACTTCTACACAATTTCCTAATTATTGTTTAAGAAATTATATTCACTACATGCATAAGAAGGTTTATCACAAACAAAGATCTTAAAACTAATAGCATTAACGGCGATATATAGATAAGTAAATATATTTTTAAAATTCGGCAATGATCGGTGCGCGGTCGAGTATTATGTAAGCAAAAATTACTCGTTGCTTGTCCTAGTCAAATACCAATATCAATAAAAGCAAGAGAAAATACCTATATAAACTATATCAAAAAATAACTATATCAGGTAGGACACGAGCATGCAGATCTGATGGTAAGTGGCTTCTGCAAAGATGACATCTGCGGTCATGGGTTGATCACGGATGCGGTCCTACCTCTGAGGACAAAGTTCGAAAGCCTCGTGTTCTGCATAAGCTGGCTATCACACCCTTATAACGAAACACAGCAGCGCGAAGACTACTATTCCACGGCACAACTAGGTGTGACGATGGTACGACCGAATGGAAAATAAAAGTTCTACTACCTGTCCATATATATATTTCCAGACACGAAGCAAATTAGAAAAATTTGTCTTGCTGCAGGAATCGAATCCGCGATCCCACGTTTCACAAACCGGCTCATCAACCGTTAAATAACCAATTATCAGAAAATAAAATAGATAACACCACTATTTAATTCTGTTTTCATCTTAAAAACATTTAGAGATAGTAATTTTTTTTCGGTAGATCGAATAGGTGATTTATTATTAAAAATATCTAGGTGTAAAAAAAAAATGTATTTACTTGAATAATCCTTAAAAGTTAACAAAACGGTTTCTACTTACCCAACACTAGAGCGCTACCGAGATATTTAATAATTCAAAGTCTATGTAGTGAATATTTGAAATAGATACTACATACATACATCTAAATTAGTAATAGTTGTAACCTCCATTATTATTATGAGATCAAACATTATTAGTATAGTAATAACGTTTAAAGTAATAAAATAATTACTATTTGATACAAAGTATTATAAATATTGGTCGGGAAAGATTTATAATACATACATAGATTTACATTATAATATGTACCTTTTTTTTCATTTATACAATTTTACTATTTATAACGAAGAAAAGAAGAAGAATAATATTAAATACGTGGATGTATAACATTTGGCCAAATTAAATTCCAACTATCGATATAAAATTACCTACACTACCAGTCTTTCAATCAGCCACGCAACGTATTTCGTAAATACAATGGCATGAAGGTGTTATTGTTATAGATATCGTTTATCTTTCTAGATTTCATATGCAAAATCGCGATGTTTTTGCTGTGTACAATCATACAGCTGCAATGGATGTAAAATTTCCAGAATAACTATTTTCTGTAGTTAAAAATGAAAACGTTATATAAGTTAAGGCATTGCGCAACATGTCTCATATCCAATACAGAAAATGTCTTTCTAGGTTATATTTTTTATAGGCCAGTTTATATTGATTACGCTCCTTTCTAGTTCTTATATCGATAGTTAAAAAATATCTGAAGAATTTACAAGAATGTGTAACATAGATAAACTACCTATATCAGTGCGTATGCCTACCCACAAATTAACTGTTTGTATAAATAATGTATTTTCTTAAAAACATGCTTATATGATTAATAAGCATACGTTCGTATTTTAAACTATATAAGTAAAATTTGTAATCCCTATCAACAACCAATGATTACAGATGATCATACATTAATATTGTCTCAATACGCATGACATCATAATTTTTCCTTATATTTTTTATAAATCATTAATTAATGCCTAATTGCATTGATTTATATTATCTTTTGTGACTAAAAAAGGAGAAATAGAATGTTTACATATTATAACATATATTCCTATAACTACACCACGAGAGTTAGATGACATAATGAGGATCTGAATTGCATGGCGGTATTTTATGATGTATACAATTGTTGCGACATGGCGCGGCGAGGTTTGATTTAATTTCTCTAAGTCAATTTTGTGTAACCATTGCGGCTTAGTTTATGTATAGGTCGTACACATTACGAACTCCAAACCTAAGAACCCAGTAAACAAACCCATATAATTTTATGAATTTAGTCAGATACGTAATTCATGTAAACATACACATTTAAAACTTTTTATAATTTAACATGTTTTAATCAGTCCACAAGTAACATATAAATGGAAATAAAGGTTTATGATGAGCTTCAATCACTTAAAACAAAGTCAGGTCTGGTCTGATACATTTGGCATAATTGAATTTTAACTTACCTTACCATTGTGCTACTAATACAATCTGGCTGCATTATCCAGCTTCGTCTATAGATTCAAGACTATGTGGACGTGAAAGCGAATAGCTTTGCCGTCGGACCTCAAGTAACACTTGAAGAATTTTTACCCGTTTATTAGCCGCAATGTTTTGTGCGTTATTTGTTCCGAATATTGGACGTAGTAACTTTACTTTACACTAATATCAGACATTTAAATGTTTGATACAATACAAATATTTCATCACAATATTCATTATTCTATCGGTGTATCCTTGTTTAGACTTGGTTGTTGGTCTTCACTTTCAATGTCTTCGAAAAACAAGTGCTTCGAAAAACAAAAGCTGCTCGCTCGCTGCTTAAAAGGGAAGGTGTCCTATATCATCTATCATAAATCATCTATGGAATTCTGTCTAGTGCCTTAGGTATTTATTTAATTTTTATCTTATATAGTTTTAATTTGAATCCCAGCATTTCAGAAAGTACTCCAGATAACGCTGACAATATTACTACCTTCGTGATCGTGTACACATAGTGGTTGGTAAACATTCCAGATAGTTTAAAAGGTGCGTCGAGTTCCTGAAAATAATAAAAAAAATAACAATTGATTAATTGTATTAAATTCTCAATGAACAAATGCACAAAGATTCGACTACCATTAAAATTAATTAATAGCGTTAAAATTTCTGATAATCCTGAAAGTCCTTTACAATTTTAGTTAACTAAGCACAAGTAAAAACTTAAATTATTAATATAGTAATGTGTTGGAGACGTTCAGAAATCAATCATTTCTAGCCCAAAAAATAAATCGAATAAATACAAAAAATATCACAAATTTAATAAGACGACGAGCCTCAATACTTGTCGAACGAAAGACGCCAAAAAATTCGAGTTATAGAGGTTTCGACTTGTGCAGGTTACGACTTAGGCGGAATTTGATTCAACTTGTAGAGGTTAACATTTATTCTTACTAATTTAAAGTTACTTACTTACAAGTAACAGAGGTAACTTATTTTTCTTAGAATTATAGAGGTAATTAGTTTTAAATAATCGAGTTGTAAAGGTTGCAAAAAAAAAAACATTGCTAAGTTCAAGACAAAGAGGTTCAATTTAATATTTCAAGTTAGAGGGAAAATATGTACCAAAATGGCTTGTAGAGACTCACTGATTATTTCGACTTATAGAGGATTAAGACTTGTGTTAAAGAGTTTTTGGGCTTGAAGGGAAGAGAATGTAACTTTTTTCGTTGTAAGTAAGTTATCGAGGTTCGACTTATAGAGGTTCTACTGTACATACATATTCCTTGCAATTCAAAAACAAAAAAAAAATTAAAATAAAACCATACCTTCAGCAAATCAGCAGCCAGTTTGAGCACGTTATTAGCCACGGTGAGCTGTTCCTTGCTCTCGGGTCGCTGCTCGATGGCGAGGTGCAGGTTGATCTGCTCGGTGAGGATGGCGGAC
>DWFC01000635.1:0-10258 GCA_018247075.1 Hasora chromus | reverse complement strand
ACTTAGCCCACACAATAAGTCACCTAGCGTCGGATATTTCATTTGCTACGGGTACTTCTGAGCTTCTGGTTCCTGTTTATTAAAGGTACAATCACTGCATTTTTTCTTATCCACTCCATTGAAGCACCCTCATATTAATTAAGGTTGCCATAATTGAATTCGATTTTTATTGAATTCTGTATCAAGGAGCGTAATTGGAAAATGCAGATTGACTGGCTAATTGGAAAAGTTTAGAAATGTATTGTTGTTCAGTCTGAAAAAAAATTAAATGCCAAATATATATAAATTCAGTTGGTTCGAGCTATTAACCTTTTCATGATAACAATAATCACTCATTTCCGAAACCATCCTAAGATTCATTGAATTCTGAATGCACGAATGCAATTATTAATAATATTTCAATTGATAACATTTCATTCTTCCTCGTTGACATTAAAGTCCTTGTTCTGGATCAAACAAAAAGGTAAATAGTTACCAAGAAACATAAAAAGCCCATCATCACTGCCGAAGTTCGTTCGGGTTCATTAAAGTCACAAACTTCAGAAAATTTCTTACAGCGTAATTGTTTATCCTAAGCTGTATCAATTACCATCATGTCAATCCAGATTAGCTTGCCCTGAACCTTACAGGATTATATCGAAATGCGCCAGAAAGACTTTAATTCGATAACGATAAGCCTGCAGCAGTTTCTTAACAATATTGATTATGTTAAAAACAGTAATCATGTTGGGGATTTTCGAAAATGCTTTGAAAGTTTCTTTGTGATTCTTTGTAAAGATAATATTCTGGAACCACATAACACTAAAAGCTATAATTAAAGGAACATACGCGAGAAATAATGAAACCACTTGAAGTATTATTTTATCGATATTTATATTTTTCTACTTTTAAAGATTTAAGTGTGGCAATTTTACTTTGATTAACGATTACCATAGACTACATGACATAAAGAAAATATAATAAACACAATTTAAAAAAATCAAGATGACGAATTGTATGGCCTGCCGTCAATACAAGACAAATGAACGTTAACCCACATCAAAAAAGTTTTTATTAAAATTATTTAACTTTTGAGAAGACACTTTACCCATTAAGCGGATTACGGAGAAGATATTATAAAGTTACGGCCCGTAACGAAGCGACTAACTAACTTGATGTATTGGGTTAATTAAAGTCGTCGGGGATGCAATTTTTCCACCCGTCCCTACTGCTAGCTTGTCTAGTCTTGTTCATTTGTCGGAATTTGTCGTCTGCCATTAGACAGGACTCGCTAAAACCTCGTTAGACTGCTTTTCATTTATGTTCTTTCTACGCTTTTTGTAGTTCCATTCATTGTTTGTGTTATTTATTATTTAAATAAGCTTGGTATCGCCACTCGTTCGTTTGCATGTAAAACTCATATCTTTTATTTTACTCTCTTAGAAATTAATTTTCAGCCCGTCAGTCTTTTAATAATATTTTATAGGTATAGATAATTAATTCATTTAATTTTTTGATCGTTTGAATTTCAATGAAAGTTTTCTAAGCACCGCGAGATTATATTACTGTGTTTTGAGTCTTATTTCGACAAAATGTTCTTCTTGCATCATTTTTGTGTGTTACTTATCATGACATGCAATTTTTAAACACGAAGAATAGGTTCATGTATCACGAAAACAACATGAAAGCAAAAGATCGCTCCCAAATTACGCCGTAAATAATATTGGCGGTTGGCGTGCCGATGGGCTCTAACTGAGCCCAATTTAAGGGAGGCACAGACGGTTGCAATATCCCAAACGAGTTTTATGAGTTAATCACTAGCTGTGAAGTTTGACGAATGGGAAGTATTTATTGTTTGCCTCACGACACGTGCGTCGTAATGACCTCTTCGGCTTTAACAGGGCTGGTGCGGTGTCATAGAATTCAGTAGTTAAAACACAATATCGCATTTCATATATAGTTTAAATGTACTATGCTATCTGGTGTAAGAGTATAGTTATACATAAATATAACGTGACTAACATTTTATTGATTATATGTGAAGGATTCGAAGTATGATAAATTAGCATTACGTGTGAATACAAATACCAAGAAATTTTACAATAGTCACTTCTGGTGATGGCATGTTATGACCATATACATAGTCGAATTCTACTACATAACATCCAAATATCCTATTTATATCAAAACTTGTGTATCCAAATATATTGAAATATGATTTCTGAAACTTTTATAAAAGAATGCAAAAACAAACCGAAAATAAACTTCACATCCACACTGGACATAAACAATACTAAAATAAAAAAGGAAATATGGCGCCATATTGTCCACTCGTTGCCGACATCTCGAACCCTAAAAGGGACAGTTCAAAACAGTGAATAAGTAAGTTATTTCTCGTAAAATTCAATATGACACCAAACGTTCCGTTACGTTTTACGACCGCGCGTCGATCGTTCAAAAAATAGTTTATTCCGTGACGGTTACCAAATGAAGGCAACATAAAACGGAACGCATAATAACATCAAACGTAACTCACGGGATGGAATCGTAAAGCTTTTACATAAATATTGATGTCGTGCCATAGTGTCAGCGAGAATCGTGATAAAAATCATATTACGACTAGTACTTCTTTGTTCAAAATTATGTTTAAAAACAATATAAAAGTCATTGAGCCACCTTCTATACATTTAAAAGTCTTGTCACATTTCAATAAGATCTCTTAAATAATGCCGATTACTATAAAAAATCATTAGAAGAAGTGCTTGAACAGCATTTTGAGCAAGTAGCAATGTGCCCATGAGTCCACATAACTGTGAGCAAATTACAACTATAATTATTTCGATTAGTTTTTAATGCTATTACTACCCCTCCCTTTATTATGTGCATCTGTGGTATTTTAAATATAATGTGTTAAACCATCATCAAGTATATTTACATACATAGGGTGTCTAAAATTTTCCGCTCGTCTTGTTGAGACTCGCTGCTAATCGCAACCCACCTTTTGTGAATCCGCGTGAAAAACACCACTGGTTTATTCCCATATAAAGCAAGAAGGGAACCGCGTAATGATTTTTTGTGCGCACTGTCGAATTCTATAAAGGAAACTATTTTGTGTTGAATGTATCCGTTGAAATCCGCCGATGTAAAATTTTCGCTTGAAATATTACGCTTTTCAAGCTTTCTCGTGAAATGTTCGATATTTTCGCTTCATTATTTTGTAGCAATATTTAAAATGTAAAAGTTTTTTTTTACCTTTGAATACGTTATTTTTTCCCAATTTATTTCATAGCATAAATACAAATCTTTTTTGTAGATTATTTTAATAATGTTCCGCATACTCTCAATGTGTTTGAAAAGCAAAAACTTAAAATTCATGGTAAAAACGTGATAAACAAAACATGATACATGAAACGCATTAACCTCAAATAACTAACAGAGTTTAAAATAAAATAATCATGGATCATCCATAGATTACTTAACAATATAAAAAAATATATATAAAATAATATTTTCTTAGTTGCATGAATCCGTAACTACTTCGGCACTAACAGTTCTAGAAATACTGTGAAAAGTACAGGAATACTTTTTCAATACATATTTAAATGCCTTTTTATTATATACATAAAATCCTTTCAGATGTTTAAAATTAAAACAAGAATTACAACTTACTTATCCACCTCTAGAAAAGCCTTTCCGCTTACACCACTTAATATCTCATACGCGTCGAGATTCACAAGTAAAAGGCTTCATTGCGAATTTGACTTATTTTAAAACACTCATCTCAACGATCAAGAATAACCTTTGAGTCCTCAACAGTAGAGTTGAAATTAAAATGGTTCCCAAATCGTTGATTTAAATGGGACACGCTTTATAACGCCAAGGATTTTATGTAGTCATCAAAACGTTTAAACTTGTGATGCCGGTGTTCTAAAATTTCTGCCACAGAATTGAAATAACCGTCTAAATGCGTTTAGAAGTAATTTGAACCTTATAGCAATAGTCATCAACAAATCTAACAATAAAAATCTACAAAGCAATATTCATCTTTGTCGTTTTTAAAAACGCCTTCTTTACAGCACAATATAATACTCCTCGTCCATGTAGCGACGGTTTCAGAATAGCGCTACCCTAACTCTACCTGTGGGTGTCGTAGAAGACAACTTCAGATTTAGTCTACCACTGAGGTCACCAACGCGCACGGCGAAGCGACGTGAATATGGCAAAACTCCCCCTTTGTTAGAGGAGGCCTTTGTCCAGCATTGGACATCTAACGGCCAGGATGCATAAATAATATTCGTTCATAATGTTTCAAAAGTTTTATAGGTTATAACTGAACTAGTCACTTTCACCTGTTGCCTTCTCTAATAGCTCAAAGTGCTTTGAGAACCTAATTTATTTTGTCAACCCAATTAAACCTTTAGGGCACACAAACTCAATAAGTTTAAACATGTGTGGTTTGAAGAGCGTTAACACTTTAAAACTTGAAAACTTCAACTACTGTAAGTTAGAAATAGTAGTAGTAGAAATGTCTACGGTAGGTACTAACTTTTCTTATTAGACAATATTTAACTTAAGACAAAGTTAATAATTGTTCTACACCAGTCTGATCCGTAATTAATTAAACTGCACCCGCATAGCCTTTACCGAACAAACTGCAGCTCTAAAAAACAAAGTTAACTTTAATTAAGGCGAAAACTTGTTAAATAAGAATTCTTTGTTGAACTCTTCGCACGGAAATGTTTCATCCATTACACCGACCTTAGTTATATAAAGTACCATTGACGTAATGTCAGATTCTTAGCAATGACATCACCATAAATTAAGTATGTGAATATATATATTTTTTAAATTGACTCGCCGTTAAAATTTAGTAGCCTATGTCCTATTCTGGTACCTAGGGAACTCATATTCAAAGTTTCATTTGTATCCGGCTAGCCGTTTAGCCGCGAAAAAAAAACATCCATGCTCACATACTCTCACATTTATGACAATGAATTATGATATTAAATTGCATGTCATAGAATAGGTAGTATCAGAACACTTACGTGTCCACCTTCAAATGATAATCACCGTCAGGTGAACTTTGCAGCTCATAAGTGCTGTATCACAGATGCGTCAATGCTCCTGTGGACCAGGTGAAATTAGTATCACTGCTCTGCAATTAAATATTCAGGTGCGAATCCTTTTAATTTACGAACTCTATTAGGTGTAAGAATGTAAAACATGAAATATCATACCATCCATAAAAAAACAAATAAAACATAAGTCTCAGATGTAGTTGTAAAATATCAGCTTTCATTTATTAAGTAATAAATATAGATGTATTCATCATAACTCATTAGTAAGAAAGCATTTTTACACACTTTATTTTCTATATATATTTTTTTGTAAGCTGTATACTTGTCATTACAACACCATATTCTACTATAAATACAAGTAAATAAAGCCTCAGATTTATATACGGAGGTCGACGAAGAAGTTTCACGTCAATATAATATAAGGCTGTGAAAATAAACGCCTCACCTGCCATGGGGGAGCGCTTTACACAATTTTACGCATTCCCACATACTGCAAACGTATATTTGTGACAGGTACAAGGATGTACGAATAATGTAGAGACACTAGATATATGTCTTACACTTTAAATCAGCGACAACATTATTTGTAGCTGTCTTGCTCAGTAGAAGGTAACAATAATAAAGTGATGTTAAAATTAAAAAATTCTTTTCACGTGTTTTTATTCTCTTATTTCAATATAGTTAAAGTAAGTTCATCCTTACTGCAATGATTTCGCCTTCAGAATTGTATCACTAATTCAACGTTATAAAGTAACAAACGAAAACCTATTCATTTCTCTAACAAAAAGTGATAAATGGTGCCCCTAACAATTTTAAACGGCAGCTTTGAACTCAAAAAGCTATGTCAATGATACCAACCCAATAGAACGTGATTTTTTTCCGATAATCAATAAAAATAAACAAAAGCATGATAGCACCGAAGTAAACAATTCTTCCATATGCCGCATCCAATCCAACATTCTTACATCCAGCATCATTATGTTCGCGTTATTGAAGGGCGTGATATATTATCTGCGTGCCTCACAGATGGAGACACCTCGCGCCGATGATTGGCACCGGATTGATGTATTACACCACGTGCTATCTATCATTCGTTTTATTGCTACCGCGGGTATAGAGCGATGCTGTCGTTATAATGATTTGTAGATATATTTTATGGATATTTTCTAATTACCTTCAATGTGATACCATAAAAATCATACAGAATCTCTGAGAGAAAGAGAGAGATAATAGATTTGTTTAGATGTACGAGTAAGTAGACTATAGTGCTTAAAATCTGTCAACAAGTTGTTTGAAAACTACCTATCCTACTGAATTCTCAATTCGCGATAATTTTTAATTTTTATTTTAATTTTGTGTCTGCACAATCAAACGTTCTATATCTTATCAATAAACTAAACGCATACTAATCTTTCTTATAAAAACAAAATCGTGGTGTCGACGTAGATATCAAAACACTGCAAAAATTATTTATCGTACATAAATACTTTAGTGTACATTTTATAAGGCTTTCTTTATACGTTCTGAAGTGCGGTCCGCAATTTCAACAGTTTCTACACTTTTAAGCTGTTCGTAGACGATCTACGACCTCTACGGCGTAGCGTCGCTGTCTACATATTGTCTACATGGCGTAGACAATGCTCTACGATGTTTAGCGCAATTACGCTTCTCCAAAGATTTACTACTGCTAACGACCAAGTTTAAGATAAGTTGAAATGTATGGACACATGTAGAATTTAATTTCTGTTTAAACTTTGCATGTATAAATAAATTTAAATAAGTAAATTGACTTTATTTTACGGTCACGTTTTATTTTTTCAATATAATTTTATTATAGTTTGTTATGTAAAAGGTAACATTCATTCAAATCAATAAACGCTGTTAATTATTACTTTTTAATTGTAAATATTATTTAAATATGAATTTTAAAGTAATATTTAAATCATCGACCTTTCTAAATAAAAATAAATAACAAAGGACACTAATTCTACGCATAGTTGAAGCACTGCGTAAGCAACTGCTTCAAAGTCTAACGACGATAAAAGTCTCTTTCAAAAAATTCAAAAAATTAAAATCTGCGAGATTAAAATTGTTGCGTTTAATAAAATAACAGTTTCTGTACTTTTTAGTTGGCTGAAAGGAACTGGATGATGAGCTTTTTTGAGTGGCGGTTCCGAAGTTAAGGCCACTCGAGACTAAAGTGCTCGAACAAAAGCTTGCGAAAGCTATTGTAAGGGCCTTTTGACCCCGATCCATTGTTGCCGATGTTAAAAGACTTTATTACGGAGCGAGAGATATCTCCTCAAGCTACTTGTTTAATCGTAGTATTTTAAGTTTTCACTGCGTCGTAGTGTCGTATTTCGAGTGTTGGTTTTTGGATCTATTTGCAGCTTATGTTAGTTTTGTACTACATTTTCGTAGTACCTACAATTCATAGCGATATTATTACAATACTCTACCGTAAAGCAGCATTGTTCGTGTTTTTATTTTTCATCTACGCGTATGCTTCATTATAATATAAAATAATAATAGCATTTTTATTTCATAGATTTAATTAATAATTTCATTTCAATGTACTATTTCAAGCTATGCAATAAATGCATTTACTGAATCTTTCTAAAATTAAGTAAAATTGTAGTGATGTATTTGTGTATTAGTATTATTAAGAGTACATACCGTAGCATGAGATTCTAAGAAGCGCCCTATACTGACACGTTAAACGACAATGATTAATGATCACGTCTCATTAACTAGGACACAATTTGTAACACACCCATTTCAGAATATAAACGATTAAGAAACCTTGGAAGATTAATGAATGACAAATTAATATGTGACCAAAATGAAAAGTTCAAACCTGTTGGATTTTTATACATATAATAACTAATGATTATTATCATCAGCCTTCCTCATCGTCCTCTCACAGCTAAAAAATAAGCTTCATCATCTGATGATGGGTCAAATGGATGCAGCTCATCGTCTGTAAACCTGTATTAGATTACCGCCTTAGCGTCGACGGCGGGCGATTAGCTGCCGTTTATGCAAATTGCCACCTAGTGTGAGGAGACCATCCATCATGTGCTGTCAAACTCGTCTGGATGATGTGGAGCTCCGCTGAATAATTTAAGTGTTTGTTTTAAACTTTGATAGAGCTTGTAATAATATGGTCTTTAGTTTATGTTTACTAGTTTACTGTTAACTTTAGCCACTTACTAAGTTACTTGCTAACCGCATGCTCGTTTGCTAAAATAAAAGCTAAAGAGAATGAACGTAATTACATAATTTATCATAATACTCTGTTGATGAAATTATGTTGAATTAATGAACATATTTGATTTATATTAACATGAGTTTTTACCCGCGCGGCATAAAATAAAAGCTATCCCGCAGGAACTGAGCCTTTTTACCGAATAAAAAGTCTCATACATAACTCTCTAATCCATAAACCATATCTGTACCAAGTAAGTATGTGCAAAATTATGTATTTCCATTGCTGCGTTGCCGAGAAAGAAAAACAAACCAAGAAACCCACAAATACACTTTCTCATTTATAATATTAGTATGGATTTAACACATCGGCGCCGCGACGTCGTGCTCATCACATCCCACTGTCGCGATGAGTCAGTCGCGATGGCTTCCGGTCCCGGGGAGAAAAATAAGGGGAAGTGGGTGAAACATTCGGGTCACCCACTTTGTGAATCATGGTTCTATTAATTTAATGAGGGAGTTAAATACTGGGTCTTGCAAAGTTTATTTGCTCATTTATACAAGCTTTGCAGGTAATTTCTAAGCTTTGACGTTTTTTCTTACTACGTACGTATGTTAAACCTAGTTACTTAGTTGCTAATAAAGCCTCTGTGTTAAAAAGACCACACATGACTGTTCTTATAACCATCACATTTTACACTTTGAACTACGGAACCCTTATAAATTCAATTCTACAATTTGTTCCAATTAGTTAAATAATTACAATTAGGAAAGAACGTGTGTATGAAGATAATGTGACGTTAATTATTGCGTCTTTATTTGAACGATACTTACAAGTAATTAATGAAAAGTATTGCTTATAAAACGTGTTTAAATATCCTAGCAAGAGATCTTAATGAATTTAACCTAGTCTACCATAACTTTTTATGAAACTTCCACTAAACAGTTACATAAAAGTAAGTTATTAAGTATAACCACCCAGTGTTTCGGATTAGTGAAATTCTCCGCTTTCACCGCTCGCTCTAATGAAACATTACGCTCGCAGTCTTTGGCTAAAAGCTTCATTTGACGGAGACGGATGCGAAGAAAATTTTCTTAAGTAATACGCATTCAGTAAAGCGCCATCACACGTCGCGCTCATTACCGACGATCCGGCAACTTTGCAAGATGGCGTCTTTATTTTAATTCGCGCCAAATTACTTTGGATTCAGCGATAAAACATATAAGCGGAGTTGCACGTGCCCTAGAATTAAATAAGCGACAAATCTCCAGGAACACGCAGGAACAAAGTTCCCGTTTTACGTAGAACAACGATTAATATGTGCGTTTTACTTGAACAACGGAGTTTAATCGCAACGATAAAGTTTATGTTCAATGTTAGATTTATAATATTATTAACGTAGTGCTGCCTCAAGAAATTAATTTAAACCAATGAACAAACCCACCGCCTCCATTTGAGGTTTCGATGCGTATATTATTTTGTAAAAACTGTGTAGTATGTAGAGTTATATTTTTACGTCTAAGCTTATAAAATGAGATATATTGTGTATAACTTATTTACTTAACATAAATTTCCATCTACATTTATATAAATATACATTTCGAGCACCGTGAGGGTGTTAAAGAGGAAAGCCCTCTTTCATGAAACTTTCTAGCACTCAGCACTTTTAACAAACAATTAAACAAACTTTTATAACTTTACAAATACTAGCCAACACGGAACGTAACAGAGACTCGGATGCTTTATAAAATGGATTAAAAATATTAATAAGAAACCTCCGCCACTCGCGTTTATTATGAATTCTTAAGTGAACAATTTATTATGTACCAGGATACCATGAGAGTATCGACGCAAAGTTGCATAAAATACCGCCGCCAACATTCAATACCACTTAGCGGAAACCTGCTCGGGAATTTCTTTACAAAGCATCTCACGTCAGCGTACTTAGCTGAAATAACTTATAGGGACTTTATCGCTCGCAGCCAGGAAGCCA
>DWFC01000634.1:0-10260 GCA_018247075.1 Hasora chromus | reverse complement strand
GGTCAAAAACTACTGAAAGGATTTTAACCAAACTTGATACGTTTGTCCATCCTCCTGGGTAGGATATAGGTTATAACATATCGGTAAGACACATAGAAGCCCAGCAGTGACGTTAAATTTGAAACACCGGACGAAAATTCCACGAATTCCACGCAGAGCTAGTTAATAATAAAACTCGTAACGTAACCTAATGTTCGTGATTCTAAGTACATGGTTCGCGTTGTTATTTATCAGATTATTCAAATAAAAAATAAATAGTCGTAAAGGTTAAAATTAAATATCTAGAACTGTATATCAGAGTAGAAGTACTAATAAATACAAATTTACGAAAACGAATTGTTTAATATATATATATTAAACAATTATAAATAGTTATTACGTGACGTTGGAAGGTATAATGATACATAAATTAATTAAAAAGCAGATGACGCTTGGACGAAAGGATTAGGCAGTGATAAGAAAAACAAAATTGTTGTTGTTTTACGGATGTAACGAACGAAATGAATGCTAAACAGCTAGCTGCTATTGTTGCGTCATACAACTACAGCCTTAAATCGCCTTTCACAACATGAATAAAAAGTAAAGGTAAAAAGATCGATGCGGGTACAACTGCTTACCAATAAAATATCATAATGCAAAAGTCTGTCGGTCCGTTAAGTTTCCACGGCTAAATAGATTTTAATAAAACGTGGTAGGAAAATAATTGAAGGCTTAAAGGACATAACGGTCTCAAAATAATTAAAACTTCTTCGACTACACTATTAAGCCGATTTACATGAAATATTTTCCACTGATATATTTTCACGTAAATAAGGAGCAAAGCAAATTTTTAATTAACTCCTTGGTGTGAATGGAATTTTATGTGCCACATTTTATTTACGCCACGTATTTTTATATGCCACAATGGATAAAAATATTTGACTGTATGTGTAACAAAGTTACAGGAAATACTAATTAAATATATTAGTTTTCTTATTGGTTAAAGTAGGTATTATAAATTCTGATCTCTGCAGCGCCCTAAACGTATTTAGAAAGATTTGAGTAATCATATACGAATTAGTTATGTACTTCTAAAAAAAATTATCTGTAAAACTACACAGAAACGTAAAAAGAAAGTAACTACCGGGTTAAGGAGACTATATAAAAAGTCAAATTTTTCTTCTGTACGAATGTGTATTTTACATTTAACTAATTTTTTTTCTCTACATTCCCAGTTATTTACGTCCTTTACACGTAATTACTCCATTATAATTTATTACCTACGACTATTGAATCAAGCAAAATTAGAGGTTTGCTAAACTAAGTTATATAAAACGGACCGTTGAGAAAGAGAACTTGATAATGATGGATTATGGTTTTCCAAAACACTACACTAATTATTGTGCATGGAGAAAGTAAAAGTAAATGTGGTTGGGTTGAAAACGGTATATATGTCACTGTAGTTGGAGAACTAAATGTTAATTGGCCAAATTAACTTGTGAGAAGTTTGTGTGTTTATTTGTTAACATTCAAAATTTGACGCGTATTAGCCTAACAACAATTTTAATATCTTTTCTCGTTTTAGAAATATTAAGTTTGTTTCTTAATAAATAACTATTTCTTATACATCAAAACGGAGTTTAGTTTCTTTAAGCATAAAATATTATGTAAATAGACCTAAATAATATAAACACTTAATATATTTTGTATATTATTATAAACTGACCAACCAAAAAATGACAAAAAGTAACAAAACCCACTAAATCACGAAACAGTAAATTTTAGTTATTTAGTTCTCCCTCTACAGCGACGATTTATTCTATCTTAAAACCAGCGGATATTTACTACTTATTACGTCCGAAAAGTATAGATTCTTTTTAGTGCAACATTATTAATTGCGTGTTTTTTTTTTCTTTGACGATTCTTCCAACACATTTTTACTCGCAGTTTTGTAGCAAAATTTAAAAAAAATTGGCTAAGACTCTCACGCAGAGGCTTTTTTTTTTAAAACAACACATTAATTTGTTATTATCATAAGGGTCCTCATCAGAAGGAAACCCAAAATATATTAGTTTAAAATAATATATGTTCACATTAGCGTTCTGCATAATACAATAATACAATTAATTGTATCAATAAAACAATTATTTCGTACTACATAGGATGAAGTCATAGGATCCTCAATCATCCCGAAACGCCTCGGGAATATAACTTTTGAAACACGCGTCGCGTCACTTGAACGTACATAAGACAATTTTAGCGAGCCGTTTTAGTAAAATTGGGTTTATAAATACTGCACAATTTTGAATAACAAGACTTATGATTATACGCTAAAAACAAACGGATAGTCTTTTGAATTGTACCGATGTAAAATTCAGCCTGAACTTCTACCTATCAACCCTAAAGTGCAGATGCAGAACAAGAGGGATTCTCGAATTATTTATGTGTTATCGACTGCAGTACCTACGTACCATCAGGTGGACTGCATGCGCGCTTGCTACTTCGTTTTCATTTTACACTTTTAAAGAGTACGACATAATAATTAAGCGTATGAAATGTAAATGTATAAGTTTATGCAGAACATTCATGTAAACACTATTATATATATTTCTTACATTTGGGTGTACTAATACGCGTAATGATTGATTTATTTTACATTATTTTAATAAAACTTTCAACCTTTCTATCGGTATGGCAATTGGGTGAGCCTCCAGATCCAGTGAAGGAACTAGAGATAATTCAGTTTCAGTAGTAACTTCAGATCTTTTGAAGGAACGATTGTCTAGTAGTGCTTCCATTTAACAATTTAGTTTATCTACAGAGAAAAGGGCCTATAAAATAATGAACGACGTATCAAACTATTGTAAAACGTTTTAGCAATTAGGGAATTAATAAATTATAATTATTTATCGTGTAGAATATTAAAATAATGTGTCAATGGACTCGTACCAGCACAGAGATGTTCATATATATATTTTTTCATGCGTAACATGATCGAGAAAATGCCTCTTTTTAAATATTACTAAATTTCATGTTTGGAAATATCGGACTTTAGTCGTTAAGACAATCTATGGGTACAATAGATGAAATGACCAATTTTAAAAGCTTCCTAAAGAATTCGGTATGGAAATGAGAGAAAGAGAGAGTAAAGTAAAAAATAATAATAATATTATGCCTTTCCAATATTCTTCTTTATACTGGGCACGTAACTGGTTTTTATTATTTCACTTTCTCCAAAATTATACAACAAGTGCTAATGATATAGTTGAATTCTTCAGTAAATAAATGTGATAAAGCTAGGTTTAGACATTAGATAAATGCATATAAACATTAAAATAAAGTTTATTTGTACTTTTTACTTCAGTAGTAGTTTTTTTTAATGTCTAATAATTTATAATTTTGGTACTCGAAAAGATTCTAGAACTTGAAATATATGTCCAATTCAATTAAATATATATAATGATGCTATATCCAATTGGGAGAATTAAAATTAAGACGTAATTGTGTATGACATCGACTAAAAGGGTATTCGAAATGTTTATACCTACCTTATGTTATTAGAGGTACACTAAGAATCTCTAATGAAGTCAATATTGTGTGGTATCATTCTAGTTGACCGTATACATAAATGAAGCTAAAAAAAAGTATGAGGATACTATTATACATACTATTTAATAACACCATAATTACTAGTTATTTCTTACACTTTTGAGGGAAGAACAATCTAGTGATACTAAATACTTTTATAATTAGAACATTACACTGTTGCCAATTCCAGATAGGAAATCATTATGATATTTGAATGAATAAATATCATTTTTAAGTAAATATGGTTACGATAAAGTATTAGGCAACAAATTTATCTCAATATAAAGTATTTATCGATTTAAAACATTTTTATTATTATATAATCCCAACGCACATAACTTATTTTGTATAGATTAAATTAAACAAGTTGTGTCGTTCTTTTTACTATATGTATCTCGCTAGCAACTTCAGCGTTTATGCTTACATAATTTCGTTAACTATAATGTCCTGTCCCGCTGCTTCGCTGCCGCACAGCAGTTGCTAAAGCAGTTCAAAGAGGCTTTAAGTAAAAAAAAATAAAGTGTGACAAAAATATGCATGAAGTGACGAGTCGTTATAAAAACAATTTATTTTGAAACGGGCACATTATATAGACCAAATACATACACATTTAGTTCAGTTTTATTTTATACTTTTTGACCAATTTTGTCCAACAAGGTTAAGATTATTTTGTCTGTGCTGGAGGAACAATGACACATTCTGGTTTTGATATGATGACATGACATATAAGTTACCTTGACAAATTGTACCTGTGTTACCTTGAAAAAGAATTACTAATTTACGTTTCAATAAATTTATATATTAAATTATTTACGTCATGAAATGAATCTCTCGAGTATACTAGTTATAACACTGAAACATAATCCCATCATAGACATAGTTTTTCTCAATTGCGTTTTGCCGAACAGTAGTGTGTACACCAATCTATGAGAGTATTATATTTTAGTCCTACTTAAGGACCTTTAAACAGTAACTTTCGATTTTGTCAAAGAATACCCGACACCGACTTTAGTTTAGCCTGTTTTTAGATTACTTTGTAATAGAACTACTGAGAATAGTACATACAGTAGACTTTCAATAATTTGACACTCGTTCATTTGAATCTCTCGATAATTTAAATTTATTTAATAAAATATTTGAGTAAAATAACATAAAGTTATCGATGAATCGAATAAAATCAATATCAATTGGTCCCCTTAGTAATGGGAAGTAGAAGGAATAATATCTTGCTTGTATTTTATTGTTAATGCATAATTAAAATTATATACGAATAATAAATCCCCAATTTTAATCAAACAATATAGTAAATCAATTATACTTAAGGGTGCGTTAGTCGCTGCGCTTTTACCGCTCTCCTATACAAATGCTTTTCTTAAATTAATATAAAACAATCTGGTGGGAAAAAAACTAAGATCAATATCGTCTGGATACGTCGTCGTCTGTCACTTCGTAATCAAAACTATACACAAGTTGTTGGTTAGAAGTTGCAGTTGCGTTGTTGCGAAATGCGGTTTTAGACTGTAAAGGCTCCTAATTTCTAAATTAACAACTTTTTTATTGTATTGATTACCAAGCGTCATGGGTGGCGACGTAACGACTTGATCTTGGTATTTTTTTTAAACATACACTGTAAAGTTTTGAAGTTAATAAATAAAGCGTTTGTATGGAAGTTCCGACAATTAACGCATTTTAGGTCCCCCCCCTCTCTGTCGTTATTTAAACTACTGTTATAATTAACTCTTAGTTATTTGAATTTTTCTCTTGTCAATTATAGATAGTCTAATGTTATATACAGTTCAGTAGTACCTTTCAAAGTACCTTCTAATGTATTACCGAAAATAAACTGTGGTGTTCAGATCAGAGTGTAGTGTCTAAACCGACTAAGAAATGTTTGTACAAGGTTTCACATAAGACTTCCCCGTCTTTCTGTCACAAAAGCTTTAGTTATTATACCTAAAACTAATTTATGTAAAGTTATGGATGTCGCGTTGCGCCGCTGCTAGTATCGCAGTTCAGAGTCATTAACTTACTTTTTTTAGCATCAACTTATAATGCATATATTATAATATAATAAAGTCGATTCCTATTTATATATAAAATAAAGAATTAAGGTATTTGTAATAGAACTATTAGGAAAGAACTAGCGATTTTTAGCTGTATAGGAGATATTGGAGCTAATAAGAGTTGGTCGTTTTAATTTTCACAACTGATCATTGAGGTTGCTTAGATTTCTCAAGTAACAAGGTTATAATGTAAAGCTTAATTTTCTATATTTTTGAGTGAATTTGGAACATTTTAGCTAAAATATTTGCTAGTTATATAGAAATTTAATTGTCCATCGCAAAAATTATTGTTTGGGTTACGGAATTTACTTAACTAAGACTATTCTTTATAGAGAAATTAATAGTCCTGGTTAGACATATTACTTTCATTTATGTCATTTATGAAGCAAAGACGATTAATTTTTGTCTATCAGTTAGTGATTCAGTCTAGCAATTCCTATGATATTTAATAGTTCATAGAGCCAAATTGTAAACTAGTAAACACGGAATTGTCACTTTTGTAATCATCGCTATTGCTCTCAATTCTACTGTATTTTACTTTCGTGTTATTGTTACTTTGAATCACAGGGTCTCGATGATCCAGAAGTCTTCTGTTTCCTCCCAACTGCGTTGCGGAAGACTCCGTTGTTTCCTGTTTTACCCACATCACCATGCGTCCCTCTTTGAACATAGGTGTTATGAACTAAACATTATTTTGTTTAAGTTAGAATTTATTTTCAATAAATACTTTACAGAAATCATGGAACCATCAAATTGATACATTTTAGACTTACCACGACTGACATAAAAATGTAAAAGATTGCACACAGTAGACGAAACAATTTGCTCGAGAAAAACAGCTCCTGAAAGAATTAAAGCAGTCATTAGAAAGTTTATAAACATAACATATATTCGATACTCACGTTTAGGTTTAGGTGGGATTAGTTTGATAGCTCCAGGTTTGTCGATTTCCATCGTTTTCGGTTTTTTTTCCGGAGGTGTTTCGTTATGAACAGGAGATGACCTTTTAGGTATTGCTATTGATACTGTGGGCGGTAAAGCAGGAGGAGGTTTTTTATTCAGTAAAGAAGCTCGTGAGGGAGGCGGTTTCACTTCTTCTTCCAAGCCATGTTTCCTAAATTTAGAATTAAAGGTTTTAACAGTTTTCGGTTTCGGTTCATCGGGTTTCCTTATTTCAATTGATATTGAAGGTTTTTCCCTTTTAACATCACTTAATTTCGGTATTTTACCAAGTTTATGAATAGACGGTGATAGCGGTTTGTCATCAGATTTATCAGTGGACAATTTACGAGTACCATCTTTGTTTCTGTGACTTTTTTCCTTTTCTTTATTTTTTTCTTTGTCAGTTTTGTAACTTCTATCATCTTTTGATTTGGAACTTGAACTTGATTTTTTGTCACTACTATCCTTTGATTTGGAACTATGTGAAGAATGTTTGTCTTTATCTTTTGACCTATCCTTAGAACTATGTTTACTGGAACTAGAACTACTTTTATGACTACTCTTGTGTCTATCACTTGATGATGATTTACTCGAATGTTTCGAAGAACTAGATTTTGTACTACTACTCTTTTCATTTGATCTTTCTTTACTTTTGCTTCTATGTTTATCTTTATTCTTTTCTTTTTCTACAGAATCATCACTTAATTTTCTTTCCTCATCATCAACTTGAGATATAATTTGTTTGCCATTTTTCAACGTTATTTTCAACACAGGCAATGTCTCTTTATCTAAATCCTCCTCTTCTTTAACGATCACAGAATCACAAGTGTTCTCTGGAGTGTCAACAATAACACATTCATTTGAATTTTCTACTTTTATGCTATCCGTATTATCTGTTTTACTATCGAAATCATTGATTTTTTTATCTATGCATTCATTTTCTAATTTTACTTCATTAGTCAAATCATTTTTTAGTTCAATCAATTCTGTTTGAGCTTCATTTATTATCTGTGGAATGTCAGAGACTTTAACCTGGGCAACTTGTTCACCTTTGACAGTTTTTAGCCATTGTTCCACTAATTTTGAAGCCAAAGCTCTAATTGCTGCAACAATACAATATTCATTAAAAAAATATTATAGTCATATTTTTTTAACACAAAATATGACCGTAACTCATTGAAAAACTGATTAATTGTTAAAGAAGCAAGTACATGGCAATGATTAGGATCATTTGACATGAGATGGCCAGTCTTAAATAGTTCGTTATACTTAAATGCATTTCTTACCATGGTGATTATCGTCCTTAGACAATTCTTTTACAAGCTTTGGGCAATTGTTTGTTTTAAGCCGTTCTATTCCTACGGGGCATAATAATAGTAACTCTAGTAATTCTCGCACGAGTGGCCAATTTTTTGCAACTATGCTTTCCGTAAGCCACATGTGCACTAGTCGCCAACCTCCAGACCCCATAAAGAGGCCCAACAGCTCAGTTTCTGTACACTTTAAGATCTGTATATATATACACTTAGACACTAACTTCTTAGAAAACTTTGTCATTAACCTGCAACAAAACACAACCAATTATTTACTGAGCATATCATAATGAAAAAAAAAACGCAATGGCCTTGAGAGAATGTCGACGACAGATATAAAATATCGCTAAATGTAAGTGCAACATTCAAATTTTGTTTTTTGGGGTTTTATTCTAACAAAAAATATTACGATAGAACATGGATATATTATTATGGCCCAAGAGTACTTATTTTTTCTAGAAATACTCATATAAACCATAACCAAGATTAACTTCTCTTTCTACATCCTTTTTATTTTATTATCATCTTTAAGTCACCGTTGTTTTTCAGCACTCCATGCGTAATGTATTAATCCTTTCAATGGTATTGATATATAATATATTATTTGAAATGAATCTTTTTTCTATGTTTTACTTTTATGTGGTTATAAGTTAGCTTAAATTTAAGTCCATAAAAATCAGTTTTATTAAAATCCGTGTTTTAAGTAAACTGAAGTTATTATAAAAAAATGTATACCACAATAAAGAAAACTGAATATTTAAGGAAAAAAATTGAAATTTTGCCACTATGTTAACATAAAAAAAATGTTTTAAAGCGAAACTTATTAAGGCATGTTAAGAGAGAAATTTCAGGGTCGCGTCACGCGACACACCGTGATGATTATCTCTGTAACAATTTCTTCACTTCACAAGAAGTTTCACTATTATGAATTATGTTTTCTGTTACTTGTATTTTTTTTTACTTAAAAAATGACCTTAGCTAATTTAAGGTCCCAAATAATATACAATCACAGACAGTAAACATGAAGTGAAACTTCTTTAGGTAATATTTCAAGGTCACGTCATGATAATACTGTTAAAGCCCGTTCCCACGATGTCGGATGTCGGTCCTGGTTTTATTCGGGCGTTCCAGTGGCAGAACAATTTATATGACGCTGTTCACACTTGTCCGCCAACGATTTTGTGTCGGATCCGACAAAAGATATCGTGTGTTTTGTAAGCCCTCCCAGTCCGGAAAAAAATCGTGTCGGATATCATTCGAGTATAAGTAGGTATGGCGCCCTACACATTTGTCGGATGTCGGGCGGATTCCACCCGCGCCGCACCCCCTGTGCCGCCCGTGAGCGCATAGCGCATACACATTTTTGCGCGCAAGCGGAGTTGCTGCGGAACTTCGTAATAATGGCTGTACTCTTAAATATAAATTCTGAATATTTGATCTCACTTGTTCAGGAAAGAGCTGTTCTTTGGGACAAGACTATAGATGTGTATAAAGTTAAGCATTTAAAGCTATCTGCTTGGCGAGAAGTTTGTTGCCAGCTCATACCAGATTTTGAAAAGTTAGATGAAAAAGAAAGATATAAGTATGGTAAGTGTATAAGTATTTTATTTTAAAAAAAGTAGCTTCACAAATGTGAAATCAAATATACAAGTAAGTGTGGCACTTGGGGACTGCCGCGGTAAAGCATTTGCAAGCTATTGCATAGCATTTTTATCAACTTATGCTATTATAATTATTTTTTATTTAAGTTTAAAGTCTTGACCTTGAACTTAACCTTGAGCCACATGGTAGCGGAATAGAGGATGTTATATTTTCGTTACAGAACTTCTTGTTTCGGTCGCCGCCCTCAAAGCCCGCTATAAAAGCTATGCAATAGCTTAAAATTAAAAAAAATATAAATTAATTAAGTATGCATTTCATTTTGCCAAGGCACTATGGCTACTGTTGAAACGAAGTAGTTTGCAAATTCAGATCGTATATCATTCACAATAGGACAACCACGTGGATTACCGATTTACAGTCCTTCTTGTTGCATCGAAATATCTATAGCATTCTGTATATCTTCGTAGTTAAGTCCGTCCTTTTTTCTTACAAAATTATGTAATACGTACCTTCTGGCCCGACTTCAATGGTAGTTAAATGTTTTTTCGTGTTGTCCTAACGAGTGCCGCCATAAGGTCTCAACAAATTTGTTGACAAAGGAAAAGCTTCATCGCCAACGAAAACATACGACATTTCTTTTTGTAATGTTGCATGTTGATGCTATTGATATATTTAAACTGCCCTCGTTCATTTTTGTACATATAGTCGACTTTTTAAATATAGAAAAATCGCATTATTTTCCATGTGAGCCAACACTGATAAAAAGGTAACGA
>DWFC01000633.1:0-10261 GCA_018247075.1 Hasora chromus | reverse complement strand
ACCCACGGTCGCAGATGTCGTGGGCTGCAGTAGCCACTTACCATCAGGTGGACTGCATACTCGTGTCCTACCTGATAACATTTTAAAAAAATGCAGTTTTCTTTATTTTTCAATAGGTAGTTAGTATAAAAGCTTATAGTTCGTTAGAAGTTTTAGGAAATGAAATTCAAAGTGTTAAATTAATCTCTTTTTTAGCTTCTGAAACTATGAATTATTAAGCAACTGTTGCTTTACCGATAAGGGTCCGGAATTTAATATGTATGCGTTGTTCCGAACTCTAGAATGGTATTTTTCCGCCGGCAAATCGAAATACCACTGTTCAGATTTACTTTGACCTGGAAAAATCCAAAACATAGATATAAATAGTTATTGCTCACCAAATAAACTAATGTTTCATTGTAGATACAATACAAGAAGCACATAGATATGTATGTTGTAAAAAATGATGGAATTCTTGAATAATATATATTACATAATGTAACTTAATGACAGTGTAGTTATTATATACAAGTTTCATGTTGTTTGTACTTGTTATTTATATATATGACAAAGCTTGAGTACCTACCTAATAAGTGCAATTTACTTAAATGTGAAATACATAGATATTGTATTGATGCTGTTATTTAATACTATAATAAAAGTAAAACTCAAGAAGGTTGCTGTGATAGGTACAAATTAGGTCAATATGACTTATCCACGGTCTCATTCGATCCAGTATCAATGCCTGCTAAAATTAAATTCGGCGAAGGAAACTTTATCCAGACGACAGAAACGGAGGGAGCGATACACTCGTGTAACAGATTACAAACGAAACGTCATTAATGTCTGGTAAATTTTCACGTCTGCCCAACCTTCAGTAAATAAGCATCTATTATATTTTTGTTTCTGTTATTTGTATCTATTTTTCTTTGATTTATCATAATATAATAACTAAAAAAAATTAAATCACCCAATTATTCTATTTTGCCAGAAGGTAAGAATATTTATTATAAACGGATCCCTCCAGTCAACTGTATGACCTGTTCTTATCTGTACACCCACTTTGTATCTAATACCGATATTCTTTTACTAAGTAAGAAGTAATTATTCATAATTAACTGGGGGATTTTCTCCTAAAGATATGAACACAATGTCACCCCGACAGTCAAATGTTTGATTGGTTAGCTCTACAAAACACTCCCAATTATCATGGCAATGGTAAAATCAATAGCCGGCGTGTCGTTGTGTCAAATGTCTAGCATTAGTACCGAACCATTGCCCTGACACAGGTCAATAAACACAGAACTACACTAATTAAAACCAATACAATGGCTTTGTGGAACTTACAGAATGGATTTTAAAAAACGAATTTATTTACACAAGTTGTCTGGGTATAATTATTTTCAGTATCGAGCCCTGCTGGCATCGTTGACAGTCTATTTAGTTTTACAGTGAGACTACAATAATAAATAAATTAGGAAAAAAAATGGTGGAAATGAAATGACAATGGTTTTGTGTGGGTTTGATAAAATAACCTTGTTTGGATTTGTTAAGAATACGGATGACGTAAAGAACAATTTTGATTATTAATAAAGGTTAGAAAGAAGTTTTGTTTGATAGACTAAATGATAAATAATTAATAGTGGCCAAAATACAAAATTATTCTAAATATATTTACTGTAAGATATGCTAGTTGTAGTTAATTTTATTTTGCACATTTGCACAACTTTTATCCATGAATTTGTACCATGTATGTATACATGAAGTTTTACCAAAAAGTACCTAGTAAGTAAAGGTGCCTATGTGTATCTGTAACATAACCTCCACCTTTTTTTGAAGCCGGTTAAAAAGGAGCTAGAAGCAGCGTTTACCGTAAGCGTTAACAAAAGCGTTTTTCCGACTCGATTCACGAATAGCTTCATGCTCAGCACCAATGAGTACCAGAGAAATTTTAATACATGAGCAAATTTTCCTGAAGAAATTTTGATAATAAGAGTAAACTTTGTAATCAAATATCTCATGGTAAGGGCCTTCACTTTTATACCATGTTTCCGTATCTGGCTGCATTATACTTAAAGCGCTTAATATAATTTCTTGCCCTTTACATTATGGGGATACCGGTTTGATTTTTTTTTTTTAACAAAATGTATACTTAAATTTGCCTAAAGACAGGCAACTAAAAGTGAGACAGACAGATGATAAGATAATTGTTATTTTATTCAAGGATAAAAAATACGATTCACATTTGGGAATTTTTAATTAAATATTCAAATTCTTCTTCAATCAAAGCGCATGCGTACTTTAAGACACCATCCCTACTAATCCAATAAAAACAAACGGAAATCCAATAGTTCGTTGAATATCTGCGGTAGCTACGTAGGAGGACTTCCAGAGTCCCAAATATCTTGGAGCTATGTATCTATGATGTTGAGGAGGTAATCTAACACTTGATTGCTTCCGCATAGGCATATTTCACAAAACCTGAATGTTATTTCGGCGTTTTGTTTTCTTACATTTAATTTAGAATTCGGTAATATTGTATTTTTATAAGTTTCTAGGTACATACGTCAATTTTTTGTCGAAATTTAGACACTAGCAAGCAAGTAAAATACCTATTTATAATTATATTGGTTTGTCTGTTTTTATGTACTTCTGAAATTAATACACTTTCCAGTTTAAATTAAATGTTACATTGATAATAACAGAATGACTGTTTTTTATAATTATAAATTCATTTAAATTATAATTAAAGTTTAATGCCCATTGATTATATTGTTAACGAATATAATGTAAAATAATGAGATAGTAGAAAATAATAAATTAAATAAATTAATCACGTTTATAGCAAAGATATTCAAAGAAAAATCGAACAGCGCCATCTGTTAGAATGTAGCAATACTAACTGAGAAGGCTTGTGACTAAACTTGAGAACAAGTACGCTGAGGTACCAGATAAATTCAAAACTCGCCGATAGATGTCGGTATCTTAACTTTACTGTTACATGTCAGACATTGTTTTGTAAAACCTAATATAACTAGGAGTTTGCACAATATCACAGTTGCTTCACCTAAAGAATCCGCAATGCATGCCATTTTGAAATACAGTGCAGTGCAGGATAATGAAAAACTTAAGAATTTTAGAACTTTCATATTTGCTAGGTCGGTACTCAGTGGCGTCACAAGCGTCGGTGGCACCGGGGGCAGACCTTTTGTGACATGGTGTCACCCCTTTAATATTAATAAACGTAATTTTTGTACGTTGTATTAATATTTACATTTTTTAAATCCCTAACCAGTGTTTAGTAAGTACCACCTAGCGCGGCCGTAACCCTCAAGAGGGTGACACCCAGTGGCGAAGTTATTGTAGGGCAAGGCGGTGCACCGGGACCTGGGGGCTCAGGGTGCCTATGCACATGGGTCCACCTAGTGATGTTACTGGTGACACCTGGGGCGGTCCGCCTACACCGTTCCCCTTTAGCTCCGTCACTGTCGGTATCACTGTCACATCTAGACAATACTTAGTCTGTGCCGTGATATAGGTTAGGTTGTCATTACTTTTTTTATTATCTATCTTATCTTATCTATTACCTTCAATTTCCATAATTAATAATAAATGCATCATTTGCTATAACATTAATAACGCCGTCTTCAAAAACCGCGACATTAAACCGCACGTAAGTTTAACACCAGAACAAATTTATGTTAGGAGTTTTATAAGTTACTAATAATAAATCTAAATCAAATCCAACTAAATCTAATGAGTTCATCTAATTCACATCGACATTTTATTAAAGTGTTTAATTGAATCATATTTTTTCAAACTAAAATACAATTAGGAATATAAAATAATATTTGACAAGCATGAGTAGGTAGCATCGTTGTAACTTTTCTTTGTGATAACGGGAGTGAAAATAGGCTTCCAAATTTCGTTTGTATGCCTCAGGGCGACAAAACAGAGGGCAGATTGTGGGTTTAGCTTGGGACAAAATGCTTATATTAAATTACAGTTTAATATGTATCATTTAATAATTTTATCCTTCATACTTTGACATTTTTTTGACATTATGAGTTTCGTAACGATACTGTATTAATGGTTAATATTCAAAGAAGAATAACATGTAATTATTTTAATAAGTTACTTGTTAACACAAGATTTTCTAAATAAAAGGATTAGAGCAAGGCAAAAATATATGTTATAAAGACAGAAAATAAGTTCTTTAAATTATTAATGTACTTAATCAAATTTATTACACGATTTTTTGTCTATTTGCTTTTAAACCCCTAACAAACGATCATAAAAGCCAGTTTATTAATAGTTTTATTTCCACAAAGATAAAAGTTAATGCAGTTCCTGCGTTACATTTCCATCATTCTTTGTTTATTGCTGTTGCTTATAATTACTTAAAATAAACATATTTTTTATTGAAAACATAGGAAAATGGTAATTTTTTACTTTTCGGTAAGTATGATCATTTTTATTGGCCTTTTAATAAAGGCACTTGCTGGTACAAATTAATTATACACACAGACAGTTAAATGTTATTCATAGATTAAATAATTAATTACGTATTCATAAAACGAATTTTTACAAAAATAAAATTATTTAGTCTATTAATAATTTAATAACAATTAAATACATATTAGTATAAATTAAATAATAATTATAAGTAATTATTTTCCGAGAAATAAACGTAGAGTTTATTATTTTTGTAGACTTATTTCGGTCTATTTAAAAGGCTCAAAATTTTAAAAACATTTTGGTAACAAATAATTTAAGGCTTCTGATTTTTCAGATTTGTTCAGATATTATGTAATAGGTTTATTTTTGCTGATATAATGCATTCAAGGGGAAAATAAAGTGACTACAAAATTATATAGGCGAAACATTTCTCTTTAATACCGAGGGCAGTGTTTAACGTTTCACAAAGAGAAAAGGTTTTAATGGCGCAATATAAAACGAAGTTCTTTTAGTAGATTAATTTGTTCGTGCTTTTACCCATCCTTTGATGGGTGATAGATAATTATCGAAGTCGCTAGACTCCATTAAACAATTTATCGAGATCAATTAATTACAAGGGATATTCATAATTTTTTTATTGTTTTATACAAAATAAACAAGACTCCGAAAATTTATGTAGTCATTTCCTTGCACAATATGCCTTTTTTGTTTGCAACGAAAAGCTTCACATGGAATTCGAATGAAATCGTGCAGCGAAGCAAAATTAAAAAAAATGTATTGAGTTCAGTACAGATTCAAACACAAAATTCTTTGCACACAAAATTCTTTGCAGGTATAGCGTTTTTTTTTTCAAAAAAATGTTCTTGAGAATGAAAATAAAATTAATTTGAATACTTGGCTAGTTGGTCTAGTAGTTACTTTTATTTGGTCGTCATTCATATGAACACGCGGCCGGAGTTGTTAAAATTATAATTTTAATAAATTGAGGTAGTAAATAGTTTCAATAAATTCGTTTATACTCTCGTGATTTTGTATCCACCGTGTTGATACAGAATTAAACAGAGCATATTAACAATAACTGGGAAAATGATTATGCCTACTTTAATTACCAACTCCGAAACAATACCGAGGATAAATATTTACCAAATTAGATTCTAAATTACATTTTGTAAAGAACTTGCTAATTTCTTCCGTTTCATGTAGATCATTGTTCCTTGAAGGTAAGTTCAAGTTAGATGTAAACATTACAAATTGGAAATATAATTAAATTTGGCTTTCATATTCCATTATTATACTTTATAACAAAATTTAAATCATAACTTAAATTACCTAACGAATTAGGTACGGTAGTACATTACGATACGCGCAAGGGTGCAAACCGTGCAATAATACACAACTCAGGACATAAACCCGCTCTTAACGCACGCTTGCCGTGCCTGTTTCGGTCAGGTTTGAGGTGAGTGAGGCTACTGCAGCCCATTACATCTGTGACCGTAGGTTGATTACAGAGGCTTTGCCACGTGAGGACAGAGTCCGAACGCCTCGTGTTCTGCATATGCTGGCTATCAAACTTTACATCGAAACACAGCAGTGAACACACTACAATTTTACGGCACAATTAGGTGTGATGGTGATACCGACCCAATCAAACATGAAAGTTCTACGCGTCAAACGTTATTGAATAACATTTAATTATGTTTATTTATAATTTATGTCACGATTCTCTCATTTCCAGGGTAAGATGTGGGTAAATAGGTAAGTCCGGCTAGCAAAGATTCTCCACGGCAGGTAGTTGTGACTATAACTTAATTTGTGGCTAGCCGCACACTGGCATTGTTTTCAGAACAGTAACTAAATAGGTGTGGCTGTGGCTATTATGCCGAGCGATTTATGTTATTGTTTACGAATAGGTAGTATTATAATAAAAAGTATCAATTACTATTAGTAATATTTCAATATCCACATTTATTCACACTACATTTCGCTTGTGGTTGAAATTCGACCCCTTATAGAAATATAGTGCACTTTTCATCCACTTAAATTTTGACTGTGAAATCTCACAGTCCTCCTTGCCCGCATTATTCTTAAAAAGGGGTCTTAAGATTTCGCTTCACGTATGTAAAAACTGTAACTAAAAATAAACCAAGCTTACGAGTGTATTATTTGCTTTTTTATGTCATGAGGTAATATACACATTTAACATTTAATCAGAACTAGAAGAAGTTACTAAGACAAACGCAACATGAAATCTGCTGAACAGTATTACGTTTATTTATCTAAACTTTACAATAAGTTCTGTGACGTCAGTTGTGACTTTTTCTAACGAACAGTCTCCAACATAAACTACATTTTACGGCCTGTTTAACAACAATCCGAATTACAATTCGACCATCACACGTCATAAACTTCGTTTATATCTCGTTTGAGTCCGTCACTTTTAGTGATATGCCGTAGATCCGTATCCGTATCCGCGGATATCCGGAGCGAAAAAAGTTCCGTATCCGTTGCTTTTATGGCGGATCTTTTACGGATCCTTTACTGTATAAGTGTTCAATACATATATGAAATTCTATATATAGGTCATTTGATAGTAAAGAAAACCTACAAAAATCCATGCTTATTTTTAATTTCTTAAACGAATATTAAATAATACAAGTCAAAAAAATGTCCTGTCACGAAAAGGCGTCATCTATCGACAAGGTCACGCGCATCTGCACATATTGGGTAAGAAAGTTAAGATCCATATCTGTATCCGCGGATCTTGACACCACCCGTACATGGCCGTATCCGTATCCACGGATATACATTTTAAATGACCCGGCACATCACTACCACGTTCTAGAATTGTTTACGTCGCAACCGTACGATTTCTTACACGTGTAAATAAAACTGCTGTGCTTGTACCGGCTTTTACTACCTATTTCATTTGTATGAAGTAAATTTAAAATGAACAAGAAGTAACTATCATAAAAGTCGATATTTAATAAAGTTAATAAGTAACTTATAAATAATATGAACAATATATAACATTGAATGTTATCCAACTTTATTTATACCTGTATTTCAGGGTTGATATTGAGAAACCTTTTGAAACCTTCTGAAAATTTATTTTTAATTAATTCAAAATAATCCTTTTCTTAGTACTGACACGGATGTTTACAGACCAAATACACACACGTATATCAAAACATTTTTTTTTTCAATTTTTGTCTGTCTCTGTTTGATTCGTCTAATCTCTGAAATGGCTGAATCGATTTGGAAGGGACTTTCGCAGGCTGGTAGCTGATATTGTCGGAAGTTACATAGACTACTTTTTGATCCGAACTTAAACCTGGTTTAGATAGGGACATACGAGTATATGAAATCCGCGCAGACGAAGTCGCGGGCAGCAGCTAATAAAACATAAGCGTATTTTTAGAGACTTGAAGCATGTATAAGAAGTATCGAGTTCGATCAATTACCTCATTGCTACAAAACTATACTTTTATAGAGCTGGCATACATTTCATGACGGAGCATAGAACAACTACAAAACAACAAACACAAATCATTGACTTTAGTAGCAGCAGTTGGTTAGGCAATCAAAACTTTAACCTTGAACATAGTACAGATGTTCATTTATGTTAACGTCAACTAATTTCGTTTTTATTATAAAACTAGCGGCCTGTCCCGGCTTCACAAAAACTTACCCAATTTTACATCCACAGGACCTCTATATTTTAATCTGCTTTTTACAGAAACTAAACCATATTTGCTTGAAAAGATCTATGGATTGTACTTCTAAATATATATGATGAAGAGCAGCTGATGGCTTATATTATAAACGCAATCACGCGTGAAAGGGGATATAAAGTGTAGAAAATATCTAAATATATCCGGACCATATGGTACCTTGGACCTCGGGTGACTAGACATATAGTTGTAATATTTTTAAGGTATATATGCTGAATCTTTACGGGTGGTAGAACCTTCATTTTCGTCTCGGTAGGTTAGGGTCGGTACTATCGTATTTGTGCCGTGAAATAGTAGTGTTTGCACTATTGTGTTTCGGTATAAGGGTGTGATAGCAGAGGCGTTCGAACTCTGTTCTCAGAGCACTGCATCACAGATGCATCCGCGGTCATAGTTATCATGGGCTGCAGCCGTCTACCATCAGTATGCTGGCGCTACCTTGTAACTATCTAAAAATACAAAAATAAAAAAAAACAAAACTACATAATAATATTATTTTTGGAATTATTTTGCATACACGAAAAAGCAAGCAACCAGTGAAGTGAGCGATTTTGTCTTATTCGGTTTGGTTTAGTAAACTTTTACGTAGAACCCCTTTGCATATTAGCTCAATGGTAGGTATAAATATTCAAGAAATGCTAATAGAGAAGAGGCAGAGCAGAGTTCACAGAATTGTGCAACCATTACGTAAACGGTCGACGGTCGATACCCGCTGTAACTGAAACGCGCTCCCATGTACCAAATGTTAAAATATTTTATTCACAATTTTTCGACCTATCTTCGTTTCTCAAATGAAAGCGAGTACAGTCAGTGAACGTGATCTATTGGCTCTGGAACTCATTTATAAATTACATCAGGTTGTGTGAATCGTATATAGGTATTTTATATATTTTTTGTGTTGGTAAGTAGGTATATAAGTAAAAGTTATGTTATTTATAGTTATTTTGTTTATAAAGTAAAATGTTTCGGTTATACTTATGAAAATTTATTTCATAATCTTATACTTATAGCTTCACGCTTAGAATATTTATGTCCTAAACTAACACTCATCTACTAATTTTAGTACCTATTTCAATAATTTATATTTTCATATTAAGTCTCGTCGTATCTATTAATATTATTTCTTTGCAGTTAATAAGGAAGTTAGCTGTCATATTATTATATTTTAGAGCATACAATTTCCTAACGCTATTTGGAATCCCTTCGACCATGAGCGTATCTAATACAAGTTGTAAAGTATTAAAATGTTGGCGAAGTTTCAGCCATTTTATTGACGTCAGTTCACGTTTAAATCAGTATTTTAATAAATAATATGAAACTGTAAAAAGTTATTTAAAGTATGATGCAAATAAATATAATTGTAAAAGATAGGAACCTAATTTTATCAATGGTTACTTATTTTCGGTTCGGATTCGGTTTTCGTCCGCCACTTTTTACATCTCACCGTCATATTTAATACGATAATATAATATAAATATAATATAAACGATAATTCTTTTAATACCATGACTAAAAATTCATTTTTTTGTATTCCAGATTGATTTACCTACTTAAATATTACTGTTCGTAGAATTTATATTAAACTGCGGCTTCGATTGCGTTAAATGAATGATGAAGAAGAAGTAACAATCAAACTTATTTTCACATTTATAACATAATAGTATAATATAGTAATTATAAATATTATAATTATAATATGAGTGTTTTAGTATGAAGTATAAATTCTAATTGTGTAAATAACATATTATTGTTTTCCCGACAGATTCGAAAAATGTAAATTTAAAAATATAATATAGTGTCATTTTGCTAGCAGTGTTTATGTACTGTTTCATGTACCTAGAGTAACATGCACGAATTATCATAACATGTGGAGTTATTTTCAACGCTGCCCTCCGTTAGATCTGACGTCCAAACACTTCATGCATCACATGCTCTACAACTGTCGGATTTATTAGCGTAATTTTCTGACATTTGTACTTTAATAGCAACATGCAACAGCGTAAAGTAATGCATATTTTATGTTACATTTTGAATATCAAATTCAAAGCATATGCAACACAAGTCGTTCGAACTCTGTCGTCAGGGTAGCACCG
>DWFC01000632.1:0-10264 GCA_018247075.1 Hasora chromus | reverse complement strand
TTTGATTTTAAGACTATTTTATTTAGTAATTTTGAATTGGTCTTTAATTCATTTACACACATTAGGAAAAAAGTTCCAGATTTAACAAAAAAGGACGCGCTGAAATTATATTAAATGAGTTCTAGTTGGCTAGTTTTATGACATTTTAAGCTTACTTAGATAATTATGTAAATAAAAGTTGCAACTATTGACAAATTACATGCAGCAACGTCGATGTTAGTAGGGAAACCTCATCTCGCAATTCAATTTTTGAAGCCAACCATTACCACGTGAAATTCGTTCCTCTTCAGAAGAATGTACCCGTCAAGTCCAAAAAAGAGGTGATGTCCAAGTTACTTTCACGTTATCTTTTCACTGGGGATGTAGCGGAGCGGCACAGAGGGAGATATCATGTTACCACCTCTAGACACAACCTCTATAATTTTCAGTAAAATACCCCTAGGAAGTAATATTTCAGAGATTTGAAGACTAAGATTGGAAATTGAAGTCTAAAGGTTTGAGGTCTAAAATACCTCGTTGTACCATTCCGACCACGTGAGCAGCTAATTTAGAACTGTAAATGCACACTTTATCTTTTTGTTTATGGTAGTGTTCTTCAATAGTGAACATTGTTTCATCGGTAAAGAGGATATTTCTATGACTTTCACCTGCCTATCGCGACAGAAGGCGTTTTGATTGATTGCCTCTCTTTAATTGTAAAGATTGATTTTGGGCATGTCCTCTATATCGTCGGTAAGCACTGAGCTTCAGATCGTCTTTTATAATACGCGACAAAGTCCTGGCTGGAATCTTCATTACCCGCAATTACATTACTTCTCGCGGCCGCCCTGATCTTTTCAAGAGTTTGACAGACTAAGTATCTGTTACTAGTACGATATATATACGGCTGATACCAAGCTTTTGAAGTGTCTGGAATATGACCAACGGCTCCATAACCACTTTGTGCAAGGCGATCACTGCAATCCTATTTTCTTTAACACTCCATTCTATATTGTTATTTGATGGAGAACACGAAACAATATGTGAAATGGCTTAAAATAAAAAGAAGTTTTTAAAATAATATACGTGGTCCAAATTCAAAATAATCAAAAAGTATAAAAAAAAGTTTTTATGTCACAGTATTTATGGCCAGACTAGTTATATTCACTTAAATAATTCAAGGTGTATTTTTTGTTTTTCTAATGTTGTTGTAAAAACAAAAAAAAAAAAATTGTTTTGTATTTATCCGTACTACTTGTTTATTTTTTTATTTTATCCGTCATAATAACCATTCAGATATTTTTTATCAGGTACCCATTATGGAAATAGGTAGCGAAAGACGGCACAGTTTAGGTAATACGGCCTTCAGTACGGAACCTTAAAAGATAAGGCCACTTGTTTGAACCCAGGAACATTTGTTATGGAACAAAGATTAATGTTCCATGGTTCATTTTAATAATGAATCTCGCTTTGGAATTCAACGAGATTCGTAAAGGTATCGGAATATGTGTTTAGAGGGATCACGGTAGTGAATGTCGACTCTAGTATCTACAAGAGTTTCGTTTCATCCAAGGGGGGACAATCTTGGTGTGGGCAAACATTCATATTAGACTGCAAACTGAGCTCGTTTACCTACCCCTTATGCAGGTAGTTTAACTTTCGCAAAAATTGTGGGATGAGGACGTTTTATCTGTAACCTTTCAACACAGAGTTTTTTTATTTTGAAATGGCACATGAGCATTGAGCATGTAATCCTCCTAATGGTTAGTGGCTACTGCAGCCCATATCTTGGTATGGGTTGATGATAGATGCGTTGCTATTCCTGAGAACACAAGTAGAACAACTCGTGTTCTGCATCTCCTAGCTATCACACCCAAACACAGCAGTACGAACATTGCTGTTTCACGGCACAACTATGTGTGTGGTAGAGTACAATTGTAACAGGAATTTCGGCTCATCCCTATGAAATATACGTCACGAGAGGTATCGGCTACACTTAGGGCACATGACTCTGGGGTATTGGAATGGCTCGCACAGTCAACTGCTGTAAATTCTTCTCGAACATTTTCGAAACTTGTTGCAGCTGAAGGCTTTGAGCCTTATTAAATTTGTTCGACTAAATTGATGACAGAAAATTACTTTTTGAGCACGTTTTTAGAACTAATATTATTTTATACCCTCCTTTTCATTGAATTAATATTTTTGTCAGGTTAGTTAATTTTGCGACATACTTTTATACAAGTTTAATTTATTTTGTACATAGATAACAGAAGCAAAGTTAATTTATTTTATCTTGTTTGAGAAAATAATAATAAATAAAAAAATCTTACTATTATTTTTGTTAATTACAAATAGGTTCCAGATTTTATAGGGTTTCTATATATAATATCAATAATTCTGTTTCATTATATTCACTCGAAAGTTATCTTTTACGTAGCTGAAATATAGGTAGGTATAAATGCAGATAAAAACTATAAAAAGGACCGTGCAAACGTTGTTCAGAAGTACACCAATTGTTGTGCGTATGTTCACTCACGTAGATAGCATGCGTTTAAATCCACATCGAAAAAAGCTTTTTCTTTTTTGCTGTAGCCGTATGTTAAAATAATTGCTTTCTATCAATTCTCTAAACAATTCGCTGACACGCAATGGCTTCGAATAAAAGTGTCAACTAAAAGTGCGGCGGCAGTGGTAGCTGAGTGTCAGTTTGACGTATCGATATTGAAGGCGTGGGTCACAGTTGCCAGCTATTTTACAGGCGCTCACAATTGGACTGGATACTTTGCGAGATCATATATATTTTAATGCATTACGTTTTATGTTGTTCTATTGGTATTTCATATCAAGGAAAAACGCAACTCATGTTACGAGTGTTCAAAATGTTTGTTGATTGTTTTTTTTTAGTTGGAAACTTACAATAACAGCCTCTGAAACAAAACAAAACTGAAAGAAAAAAAACACTGTCTTACACGTGAAAATCCAGCATCTCCAATGTAAATTTGGTACATTAGAGTCGTCACGATTTTCCTTACGAGAGTAAAACTATTTATTCACCCATCAGTTCTTCCTAGTGTCGTTCTGGAAAGAAAAAAACGATGAAACTCCCCAATACACAAACCCGGCTATTGTTTTATAGGATTATTATAATATGTAGGATACATACCAAATTACCAAATTACCAATAACTAAAGTCAAGCAACACTGAGCTTTGTCAACAACATAAATAACCAACTGTCACCGATAAATAGGCAGTTCCTGCCTTCATGTCAAATATGTATCGGCGTTGCGTAAAGATAACTTATAGTACCAAGCCGAGACGGAATAAATAAAACGCTACTAAACTAAACTGTCACTGACAGCTTGTTGACCTGTCACTCGTCACTGTCATGTACGACATTCGTCTGTTCAAAGGTTTTTCTCTAAATAACGAAAAAAAATTGAAATTTTGCAGCAAGTTAGCTCTAATACCAAATAATAATTTGAATTTGATGTAAAAATTAAATATTTATTTATTATTTCGTATGTTTGTGTTTACAAACCTCGAAATCTAGGCCGATGAGTTCAATTTTTTCATAACTTTGCATTTTTAGAGAAATGTGGTTTTATGGATACTTTTGTAGGCTAAGCTTCAATAAAGCGTGAGTTGGCATGATAATAACTACAGCTTAAATCTAGATTATAGTTTTAATTAACATACAAAAATTGCAGCATAGTATAGTTTTTCTGCAGTGTTCACATTACCTTGTTGAAATTATGTTTTAACGTAAGATTAGGCGGTTGCAATAATTTGTAGGTGCCAAAATAAGATTTTACAAATGTAAAAAATAGCTACTTGGAAGGAGATAGTATGATAGTAATATTTGTGCAATGGGGACACGTATAAGATAAAGTGCCAGTGAAAAGCTCACGGCAGCGGTGTCACTTTGACGTATCGAAATTCGATGCCAAACGCTGCTGCCAGTATTTTCACATCTACAATCAAACAAGATCTTAAAAATATATATCTATTGCGCTGAGTAATCATTATTTAATATTATATATTTCTTTTCACTATAAAATCGTTCCAAAGGTAATATCACATCAAGTAATTCTAGACAGTGCTTGTCTAAATTACATGACATAAGACGCGGTTCTGTTACAAATATCAGATCGACGGTCGCAACAATACTCGTATAATTAAGTAACTTTAATATAATTAAATTTTGGGTCTTTAATAGAAAGTTGATTTATTCTAGTGATGTAAGAAATAGGTACAGAATATAACATAAGCAGACCAAGAGTTTATTCAATCTGTACTATAGTTATAGAAGAATTTAAAGAAGTTAAAAAAAGAAATTATTAAATATCAATCGAACCATTTTGCGATGTTCTCTTAATATTATATAATAATAACAAATACAAAAAAATAATTTACAAAAAAAATATATCTAAAAGCATTCAAATTACCAGTAGTTTATCACACTAACTGACTTTTACGATAATACAACCCCGCCAAACAAAATATAATAGTTCTACTCAAAATGAGTATGATATTGTGGTTTTCTTAATTTAATTAAATACTCATTCTGTCCGCTGAGGTTACCAAGTTGCTGCATGAATTGTTCTTATAAAAGCTGAGAACACAGTGCAATATTAATTGATTTATGAATCTTATTATTTATACTGAACTATTTATCGCTACAAAACAGAGTTGCTGCGGTCGTTTCACAATTTTCATTTAGATATCGGAAACTAATTCACATCGCGAGTTGATTTGTAACAAATGCGTAGGTATTCCTATATATATATATTTTACTTTTGTTTTGTTAGTGAAAATAGATATTGCATAATTAAGTGAAACAGGGGACTGAAACCAACAAGTGAATCATTAAATGATTCAATTTTGTTTTCAAACTATTGTTATTGGCTTATGATTTATATTGTGTGCGCACAATTAATTTAAAAGGTGCTCGCGTTGATTTTTGTAGCAATTTATTGGATTCTCAAGCAATATAACACAATATTAGCCGGTAACAAAATTCAATCTACACAACCACATATTTTGTATAATCTAACGACTTATTACTGTTAGTAGAAGACATATTTTTTGACGCTTACTTTGTACTCATAATTCTACTATAGCAGCATTGCGCCATAACACACTAATGCGAACACTGCTGACTTTTTTGCGTCCTCTAAGGCATAGTTGGTTTTGAGCCCGTCTTGTCTTGAGGATTGTGGGTTGCGAATTCATTCCTGCGATGAAACAAATTTTATAGGTGTTATGATTCATGTCTGATAATTTGACGACTGGCACAACTCTTATGGTTAAATAGGTTGGTACTACCGTTATACCTTGGTGTGCCGTAAAGCATCAATGTTCACTATCTGTCATCTCACATCACACTCATGTCACAGCTCTGTCCTGAAAAGTAGTACCATATCTGTGTGTGTTTGAGTGAGTGTATAAGTGTGTACGTGTGTGTATGTGTGTGTGTGTTCTTGGTCATTGATGTGCGTTCTATAGTTAAAATGCTAAGGCTAGTTAAAAACTCCTCTCACATGAAGCAACTGATACGCATATTGTTATAAATAACTTTAGTGCTACCGTAAGATTTGTAAGAGAATCTGTAAAATCCCATTCCAAATAGTCCAGAGTCACCCCGTTGGAAACAGTAACCTTGGCCGCTTTTAAACATCTTCTTAATCTTGATGTTGAGATACCAATTTTCTAATTCTTCTGTTTCTGATACCTCATCATAAAGGGTAGTCAATTTGATATTTTGTTTTTGTTACTGACGACGTCGAGCAAGCACAAAGCAATCGCTATATTCGGGAAAAACCCTGACTTAGTGACTATATTTTGGGGAATCTCCGATGTACCGATAGTGTATTTTTTTAATTTTTTTTTGTAATTTTTCATTAAATACTGATGTTCACAGTCGGCCGCCCCTGCCGCCGCCCCTCCCCCCTAGCCACGCCACTGATTGCAATACAAATAATTGGAGGAAATGTAAAAGGAAATATCAGTGGAAACATTGGCTTTATACCATTAGTATAGAATATATTATATTAGTGGCGTCACGTCCCAATAGAAGCAACCTTGAGTTTAGACCGTCCTTGGAACATGATAGTCTGTTGCCAAGATCTTGCCATTTGAATGCGAACGAGCCTCGATATACGCACCGTGTGCTGAATTTGAGCGAATTATAATTTTCCTTTATAACATCAACATTCTTATGCTTTAGCCTGATTAAAATATTGCTTGCCTTGCAAAACATTTCGATGGGACACGAATTCGGAAATTTGTTGTGGGACATTATTAATAAAATATGCTTCGACAGAGTAATTGATTTCACGGGTCATAGAACTTTCATTTTCGGCTGGTTGACACAGAGTTGTACAGAGATATTTTCGCCTACGACGATTCGTAGCCAGCATATACAGGACATCAAAGCGTTTAAGCTAAAACCTAGATTAAGAGTAGCACCGGATCTATGATCTTGACCACAAATCTTGTGGGCTGCAGTAGCCAATAATCATTAGTACACTTACCTTCCCCACCGGACATCGTGTGTGTACACACACTTTTTTAATAAAAACACACGATTAAATAAAAAGTATATCCATATGTTATATATATATATACACAGTTATATATTTATATAACACAGTTATATTACATATATTATATAATATCCATACATTTCAGGTCATCTTTATCGTGCGATACTATTAATGATTTCTGACGTCTATTTTAAATATTATAACACTAAGTGATTATTTCCGCAACGGTTGTTTTTCATCTGACTGTTTGTACTGTTTGTATTGTGACGGTTGTGAGGTTAAAAAATGTTCGAATTGACGAGTATTCCCTATTTGTCAAACATTAAGCGCACGTTTCAGACACGGTGGAATCCGCGCGGTTTTCTAGCGCGCTACAACGCGAACAAGCGCTATTATATTTCTCAAGTGACTAAAACACCGACACAAAATTATTCTCTTGCTTCCCGTTTAGAAGGCGCAGCTTTTTTCTTTTGTAGCAATTCATTGAATTCTCAAATAATATAACACAGTATTAAACGGCAACGTCGTAATTAGTTAGATAGCTTGCCAAACACCGTCGAGCTCTTAGGCCCTCGCTGCTTGGATGTTTGCCTGCATCCAGCCTCTCAGCCGGCCAGAAATCAACGTATTATAGCTTGACCAGGGTTGTCACTAACAGCATATTAATTTTTTTCAGATTGATTTGTAGGGTGTTTGCCATTTGTTGTTGCAAATATGTTGAGCTTCAGGGCGCTAATTTTATTAGAAAATCTACTAAATACTAAGAACATTTTTGTCCGAGCACCTTTGACCATCATTATTTTTGCTTCATTTAACGCAAAGAGTAGAAAGTTGTTAAAGAAAATGATTTATAGCTTTTTTTATTAAATTAAGAAATTTATCTTGAATTTTTTTCCAAAATATTATTAATAAAATGTTATTAATGAAAAAAATTGTATTTTTGTATCCAAGGCAAATTTTGTGTTTGCGCACAATAAATAAGCACCTAGTACATAAGTCAAAGGCAAATTATATACACATACTCTAATTACTCCTTATTTCTCTCCGTCATAATCTTGCGGCATCCCTATCGCATGCATGCACGCTTATATTAAAACTTTCCTAAATCAGCCTAAGCTCGACGCGCAGCTCTTACTTTATTGAGTTCGTATGTAAATCCGAATTAAGTATGGCTTGGTGATATTACATTTCTCGTGCTTTAATATTCAGAACGTTGCATTTTATATGTTCGTGATATCGGAATACGATACCATGTCCGGTATAATGAAATCGCAAGTCGACAGTCGACTAATCAGTGGATAGCACGAATAAGAATTTATTTTCTGTACACAGACTTCGCCCTAGAACTAGAATAGCTTATACAAGCAATACGTAGGATGAATAACACATTAAATTATAAATTTCTGATCTGTACATTGCAATACCAATAAGACCTCAAATTATGTTATTTATTCAAAACCAAACATTGTAAATAATCATAATTGTTTCAATTCAGTAGATGTATTTGAATTAAATATGTCATGGCATATTTTGTTTGTAACATCAGTAGGTACAACAACATAAGTTGTATCTGGCTAATCGCAGTAACTATGTTAATTAATTGTACAATTGTGAAGTCATAAATGTTTTATTTGTTTGATTAACTGTGTATTGACATTCCACTAACATTCAAATGAATTAATCTAGTTTATTTAATGATTTAGTTTTGGTTTGGTTTAGTGTGTTTGGGCAATTAGTATTCACTAAACAGTTAATATTGGTCGGACCGCATAAACCGCAATCTACTCATTGCTGAAGTACCAGAATACTTATCGCATGGAAAGTAGACATATATCGTATGTATGTTTGTTAGAAATAGGATATGTGGACGGTTAATACAAATAAAATAATAAAAAACATTTTTTATCACATCACATTCATTTAGTGTAGCCACTATAACGTAAAAATATAAAAAAGGAAATGTATGAAAGTAGCCGATTTCATATAGAACAGTTCGTCCATTAATCTAAAGGCCGTGATAAAAGCGAATGGCGCTGCATCACGTGTCGTTCCGCCGTTCCATCGTTCCGCCGCTCCGTAAACTCTACAGAGTGGCTGAAACGTAGCTGAAATGCGGCGTGTGAGTTGAATCTTAAATTCAATCGAAAAAACACGGCCGGCGGGTAGATTAGCCGTGTACGCGCGACAGGCGCGGGCGAGTCGACCATTTATTGGAAGTCGGGGGCTAGCGCGTGAAGCCATTAGTTCTCCCGCTCGACTGAAAAAGTGTCGCTTTCGCTGAAACATTGCGCTGGGGCGCGCTATTCAATTGGCGAATGTATTTTATTCGGAGCCAATCGATCTCTAGACAACAAAACGCACGCCCTGAATGGAGTGTCTCGCGAGGCGATAAATCACCGATGTCTACGATATGCTTTAATGAAAAGATCTTCAGACCTCTCCATTTTATTACAGCCGAACGTTGCCTTTGTTCAATGTAAGCAAATATCCTCGATGCGTGTTATTTATAGCTCTATCATAGCCATCTTAATTTCGTATCAAATGCTTTGTTTCGGGTAAGCCGGAACTGAGTAAAGGACAACATTCTTATATTAAGTTACTATTATTTGTTCGTGTTTGTTTTAGTAATATGAACAATTTTATATTGTAGTTTTCTGATAATACTGTAAGCGCGTATTATAATATTTTCCTAACCGCATATTTGGATCCATCCCTATGGATACTTTTTTTACACTAATACTTTAAAAAATATGTTACCTATTTTGCTTTTTTATTGTTCCAGTTTTCATGGTCACTTGAAGAAGTTCAGAAAATGTTGAGTAAGCGTAAACACGTCTAGCAAGTGACTGAGGCCCGTTATGACGGAGAGGAATCCAATAGCGAGGAGGCATTGACAATGAAGGAAGATGTAGGAGACGGGCGCAGGAGCCGGCGGGCGCTCGCGACATGACGTGTGGTTGCCACCAGACCCGCAACCCAAACAGAATGGCTTCGAAACTCGTCGCCATCATATTGTGGCTCGAGGGAAGTAAGTTATTAACTATTTTTTGTTTACTTTTTAGTGGAATACTAAATGTATTTGCGTTTAGCCAGAAAAGCTTTCACATTATTTATACGTATATTATGGACTGGACAGCAACCTAAGTATTGGCAAACAGGGTAGACACCTTTAGGATCATTATCAACTTATGAACTTAAAAGTGTAGCTTAGATAATTTTCCTAATGGCCGGCCTTAATTAACTTTTTATAGATAGATGCAGTAAAAATGACAGGTAGTTAGCCAATGAACGAACCCAAAAGTTCATTTTTAGTGTCATTTTTCTGCCAGTTATCTGTAAGTAGGTAATTGAAACCGGTCATAAGTAAATATCAGAAGATATACTGCTGCTGCCTGATTTCATGATCGCTATCAATGTCTTAACCTGAACCGAATCGACTGCTTACCGTGTGGTAGAGAAACGTGTAAATGCCGACCGCACTCAACATTGTTTAACCTGGTTTATCGTTATCTTACTCAGCGCAACTAAGCTGGACCCCAAAGTTATGAGGTGTTATAAACATCCGGGGCAAAACCGCTTGCAACGTATCCAAACCCTTATTTATTTTGTGATAAGCCGTTGCCTACATTGAGAATGACAGCGTCATCGTGCGCTTTTAATATTATAAAATATCTAGGCATTACCTGAGAGTATCGGACGTGGAAAATTGTGCATAAGTTAGAAATAAAAGACGACGGAG
>DWFC01000631.1:0-10267 GCA_018247075.1 Hasora chromus | reverse complement strand
ATTTTTCATTTTAATAATCTTACTACTTATTTGCCTTTATTTACTCGGTCATCAAAGACAATACATACCTACCTCATAATGTTGCTATTGCTTGCTTTGAACCTACAGCGTTCTCTATTTGAATTTAATACACCTATTAGTTTGAGTATAGTCAGGCGTAGACATGAAGTATTGTTCTAACTCAACTATTCCTCCACAGATACGGGTTAACATACGAGGAGATTGAGAAGGGTCTCCCGCTGATCGACACTTCGCGCACGCTCATCCGCGAGGTGTGTCCGCCGGTGTTCTCGCACGTGGAGTGCCGCGCGGGCAAGTACCGCAGGTTCGACGGGCTCTGCAACAACCTGCGACACCCCACCTGGGGCGCTACCATGGCCCCCTTCCAGAGGTAAACTTACTTAGATCGAAAATTAAATCGAAAAATCACATATAGAAGATCTACTTCATCGGAGATTAATCAAAGTCAACATGTATTTAAGTCCCTCTTAAAAATAAATCTGCCGTGATTGTAGATTTTTATTGATCTCATCTCCTACAACGAAAGAATAATAGCTCAAAATTAATATTAAAAGGTTGTTCATGAATTCAAATTGTATTCTGTATTTATTTAAGGCTAATCGGGCCGCTGTTCGCTGACGGCATCAACGCGCCCCGGATAGCGCACAACGGGCACGACCTCCCACTCTCTCGAGTGGTGTCCCGCACCATGCACCCTGACGACGGCTTCCACGACCACGCCGGCACCGTCATGGTCATCGCCTGGGGACAGTTCATGGACCACGACTACACTCTCACTGGAACACCACTCGGTAGGTCTATGTAGTTACATGATAACAACAATGATTGTAGAGTATATCGCATAAGAAATATAACAATAGTTGCCATAGGTTAACAATGCTGATAGAATGAGAAATAATGTTGAAAGTTTATATAAAGACACTAGAATAGCCAGAATAATTAGCACCTACGAATAAGAAGTTTATATAGAGTTATATTAATTATCTATCAAGTTAGACATTTCATTAATACACTTGAAACAGATGAAGGCTATATTACACACACTACACATACTACATTGCACACTAATGCACATTCCCTTTCTTAAAAGTCTTAAATGTTGCAATCATGACTCTTGAAAGATGCAGCTGATACATATTACATCATACATCAGCATAGGAACATCAATTAGATAATTGTAGCATTACGTTACATTTCTTATTTCAATCCTTAGATCCGATCAACCGTAACGACCCTGAGGAATGTTGCAAGCGTCCGCCGCATTTGAAACATCCGTACTGCAACGAGATCCGCGTGCCCGATGATGACTATTTCTACCGCCTTTGGGGAGTCAAGTGCATCGACTTCGTGCGAGGGTTCCCTTCACCACGACCCGGCTGCCGTCTGGGTACGTTGGCTTATACAGTCTTAGTGCAAAAAGATAGAATTGCATTTTATCCCTCGTTCATACAATCACATGTCAAAACCACAAAAGTATATTTATATAGTAGCGTCGCTAGAGGGAACGATTGGAGTAGTCTTCCTCATTTTTCACCCCCTTAAGTGACACCGACGGAAGGAAATGCTTACCTACTAAACACAAGTCAGTAATACTATTAAAAAAAACTTTAAAACTAATGCAATGTACACAATTCTTGTCCATTCAAGAGGTGACAACATGTCAGAAAGGGGGTCTTATCCACCCCGGGGTAGTTTAGATAGGGGTAGTTTAGACCCCACTCTCACCACTGTCAAGATATCAATGTATTAAAAAAATACTTCTCAAATTATACGTACATACTAGCTCATATTCCTCTGACTTCGTAATTAGCTTGTCCAACAAGGTGTAAAGTTAACAGGGCAAACAAATATAGCCTTTGAATTCTTACTCAATAACCCCGGTCGATCACACACCTGTGGTTACTTCGCAATGAACAGCAGTCGAGATACATAAAACTACTGAAATATGACACCTGGAATATTTCTACGAAACAATGATTGAATAATAGTTTGGGCTAAATTCAATTACGTTATATACTATTTTTGATATTCAAATTAGAAAACTTAAGACATATGTAGCGTTTACTTTTAACTCATAATTTAACAATAGAATTATATAAGGAGCAGCAAGTCGTGTTAAATTATATAACGAGTAACCTCTTGACCGTACTATAGAAGATAGAATCATGTAAACGCCCCTAAATTTAGTCGATAAACGCGTAACGGCATTCAAAGCCATAATCATGTAAATACCTTTTGCGCTTTGTTATTCAAGTGATGATATGATGTTCTGTTATGTAATGTGCCCGGTGTGGCAGTACGGTAAACAAATTCCGCCTTTATTTTGATTATTATGTAAAAATGAAATAACCAAGTAGTACAGTTTTTGTTTAAAGAACGATTTACACACAATTGTACATTTTCTGTTCCTTGTGGAAACTACCTGTTATTCATTTTTTATTTCAAATATGCATTTGGTTCATTTCACTTCGGAATTCGTTTAAACCGCGGCCCAATAATTGAGCCAAAGCGTCTCACCAGTTCCGGAGCTGGCGGCATCTGCCGGCCGGTGAGAGGGGAAAGTGAACCCGCCTCGTTACGTGGACCAAGAACATTTCCTTGCGCAATCTAGTGCGAAAATCGCGAGCGCACTAGCCGCATCACATTTAAGAACGACTTAACATTATAAACCACTCCGTAACGATACAATGCAGCATCCATTTAAACCTCTGACATAATGCTTAGTAGATCGTCGCTTTCGAAAATGAAGTGGAAAAGATTTCGCTTGTAGCAATATGCATTAAATATACGCTATGTGTTATTTAAAAATAAATTTATAGAATTTTACAATTTCAATTATTTTTAGTAATAGGTTTGTTACCCAGTGTACACGAGTATAGCAAATGTTAACTACAATAATGCTTCAATTTGCCGGATTATTCAGCTTATTCACGTTATGTAATTTAATTATTAATTTACTACAGGTTCAAGGGTGCCTTTCAACACATTGACTGGATCAATCGATGGTAATACTGTCTACGGTGTTACTGAAAAATTCGCAAGGTATTTATTCGCAATCTATCCCTACAGCCATACTACGCATTTCGCACTGCTTCTCGCGCTGCCGATCGCCCTGACGCCAATATGGCCCTAACAAACACACACTCCCCTTGCTATGTTCGTAATGTCGCCTTTAACTCGCGCTAAAAAACAAAAAATATGGATCGCAGGGCAGGACGAGTGGCAGGACGAGCAGCATGACGAGTAACGCAGCCACACTTTCATCTCTCTGTCCATTTCCCTTCCAATTTCTCTCTCCTCGTCGAGTGTGCGGCCGCGGCACCTGATCATGATATGAGTGTGGCTATTAATCTAAACGCAGCTTTTATTTGGTACATGAAGAACAAGGAGTTAAATATTTTTGTCAGAGAAATGACGTCTTCATAAAAATAACACAATTCTTTCTACTTTAATTGAGCTACTTATTATCTATCTAATTACTACACTTTTGCTACTTTCTTTGATATATGAATATGTTGATTTCACTCAGGAAATTACGTACCGGTTATGGCGGTCTATTGCGAATGAATCCTGTCTTTAAAGAATATGGATTGAAAGACCTTTTACCTCTAAAACTCGACATCCCTGACGAAGGTTGCACCAGACCCAATAAGAACATGTATTGCTTTGAAGCAGGTTAGTACTTGTACATATATCAAATTAAAACCAAAAATTACCAATACAAATTTACTAACTAAATTTCATAGGTTATTAGTTTTTAAATAGAAAATTCAATTCAATTTCTTCATTCAATTTCTAGGAGAGATCAGAGTAAACGAACAGCTGGTACTAACGGTGATGCACACGCTCATGGCCCGTGAACACAACAGAGTGGCTGAAGGACTAGCAGCCGTCAACCCGCACTGGGATGACGAAACCCTTTTCCAGGAAGCAAGGAGAATCAACATCGCCGAAATCCAGTTCATTACCTACAACGAGTTCTTGCCTATTTTACTTGGAAAAGACGTTATGGAGAAATTCGGATTGGTGCTAGAAAAGGAGGTCAGATAAACCAATATTTTACCTAAAGTTTGAGAAGATTGCAAAATTATTATCTACATAGCTTATCATTAGGTGCAATATACGTATAATTGTAATTTAGAGTAACTTTTTAAAGCATTTGAACAACTCAATTACTGTATTTACAGGGTTACTGGGACGGATATGATGAAGAAGTGAACCCTGACGTTTTGGCATCATTTGCTGCTGCAGCATACCGCTTCGGACACTCTTTATTGCCAACAGCTGTTGAAAGATGGTCAAAAGCTCACAAATTCATTGGTATAATCATAGATAACCTAATTAGTCCGTAAGAAAATATATTTGATGAACATATTTTACGCATATCTTTTTATAAATTCCAGCATCCAAGAGGTTATCGGACCTGATTCGTAGACCGTACGACTTATACAGAGCTGGTGTTCTTGACGAATACGTAATGGGACTAATGAACCAAGTGGCGCAAGCTATGGACGACTCCATCACACAAGAAGTTACAAATCATCTGTTTAAGAAAGTCGGTGCCCGCTTCGGAATGGATTTGGTATCCTTCAACATGCAAAGAGGTCGCGAATTTGGTCTTCCCGGATACATGGAGTTCAGAAAGTTCTGCGGTCTTTCTGGCGCTGACAGTTTCCAGGATTTGTTCGGATCTATGGCCAATGAGACAGTTCGCAAATATGAAACTATTTTCGAGCACCCAATTGATGTAGATTTGTGGTCCGGTGGTGTTTCAGAGAGGCCCCTTCCAGGATCCATGTTAGGACCCACGTTTGCATGCATCATTGCAACACAGTTCTCTTACTCAAGAAGAGGAGACAGATTCTGGTAAGATTTCTTTCCAAATCTTAACAAACGATAATATTTTATCTAAAAATCCAAATAAAATGTATCATCTGTATCTTCACGGAATCACAGTAATATAGGAAATTTCCATACTTTTAGGTTTGAATTGCCCAATCAACCTTCGTCGTTTACCCCTGAGCAGCTAAAAGAGATTAGAAAAGCGCGACTTGCGCGTGTTATCTGTGACAACACGGATATCATCGACACCGTGCAACTATATCCCATGGTTTTGCCTGATCACGAGTTGTAAGTATCTGTTAAAAATTATCAGATTTAAATATCTTTTCAGTTGTACCAACAATATGTCTAAATGTATATCGTTCTAGATAGATATATTGTCATCAAAGTTTCGTCATTTATTTTTTAGTTTGTATTGTACCCATAAGGCAAGTAAATGCTAATATGTATTTCATGAGTGACTCTGATAGGTGACCATAAACCACCCAAGTAATTTTCAAAGTGTAATCGTGTTAATTGTAAACTTGTTCTCGTTTCTAGAAATCCGCGAGTACCTTGCAGAAGTGGTATAATTCCATCAATGGACTTCAGTAAGTGGGCTGAGCCCGTGCCCTTCCACGGAGCCGCCAAGCAATTCGTGAGTAGCTTCACATACGATCCGTTCCTGGGCAAGAAGTAGTCGCACCAGCACCAAGTATTATACAACTAGGAGATGGACAAAATATTTTATGGCACATTATATAATATTAATTATTACACTAAAAGGTCGTTCAAGATACAAATCTCAGTAAAAAAATATTAATTATTTATTTTTCAGTCGATCAAACCATCTCTAGTTAGGATGCAGAAAAATAAAGTATTATATTAAATAATGTTGTTACCATATTAAATAATTTTGCCCATCTCTGAACTACATAGTCAGTAGTTTTAGATATACGTTGAAGTATATTCACGGAGTCAGTCGCACGTACTGTTTATTAGAAATACTCAGTAGTTAACCGTTGACTATAGAATTAAAAGTAACCACCAAATTGGAAGACAAAATGAATTCTAAAGCTAAAAATTACAGAACTATTCTGAATTTAATTATTTTATGACTTAATATTAAATAATCTAATAATAAAGTAAATTAGGTATATATGTAACTAGAGAATTTATAGTTTTATTTAGAACTTCTGTATTAATTCTAGAGTCAATGGAAATAAATCATGTACCTTATAGTATATATTTAAATTTGTATTTTATAACAAAAAAACGATGTTCCGAATATTCAAATAGTTATATGATTTAATATTTTAAATCTTTCTCCTTCTAATCTCATTCAATGATGGTTCCGTACAAATATAATTGTGTTTTTATTATTTGATCTTTGTGTAGTGTTTGCTCTATAAATGCACCAAATTTGACGCTCGAGTGTTACCGTTTTTACGACGCACAGAAAACCAACGAAATAACGTTGAAAAGCTAATACCCGATCTTGTTTAAAAAGGTCGTGTCTAAAGACACGTGGAACTGAGCCACATGTCTTCTTAGGACTACTATGGACTTTTATGTATATAAAAGTTTCTGTATTTACTATTTTAATGTAGGCACTTAATCATACATTACATTTCGAACTACCAATATTCGGAGCAAAGTTACTTTATTTCTTTTTCTTGTTGGCAATAAAACAAATTTATTGCATGCTTTTAATGTTTAGGCTATTATTTATAAAATATATGAAATAGAATAAATTTGTACAAAATTATTGTAGAACATGGGTTAAAGGCAATGCCACATGATTAAATGCCATATTTCGATTAAATACTTTTTTTAGATATGTGCCGTACCATTAGCGTGGTGCGTAAGAAAGATAAATAAATAATAACTGTTTGTAAATATTGTTTTTAATTAATACATTATGGAGTCAACTCATTGATGTCAAGAAGTAATTATTAAAATAATATTCTTAATAACGTATTTATATTTAACGACAAAAAAAGTTAATCTCGTTTACTCGTTGGAGAATAACATTTATGCGTCGGCTCCTACTATAATCACAAACGTATAACTCACGGCATTTAAATGTAAGTTGATATCTTGCCCTTTATATTACGGAATAGAAAGTACCAATAAAATAAACTGGTTACTCGAATGTAAGTAACCTCAGTAGTCTTTATGTGAACTAATATCTCTGTTAATTTACTTGTAATTTTTTATTTATTTTGTAACCAATGTAGAACTATGTAGAGTATATCGCAATGATAGATGGTGAGTTGTATTATTTTTGTAAATACAATTAGAAGAAATAAATAATAAACCTTAGATGATACTTATGTGTTTTATTCATTATCAACATCTTTTTTGTAGCATATCACTTCTATGCCGTAGATCCCCCTGATTCCTTTCGTGATGGACATATATTATGTTATTATACTGTTCAATTCCAATATCAGATATTGTAAAACTCCTGACTCATGTACCAACGTGAAGTCGGATCATACTGTTAAAGTTGCGCGCCAAGTCGTATAAACATATAGTGATATGCCAAGAAAGACTGATTGCGCTCGATAATAGTAAGCAAGGTTATGAATCCTTGTGGTATCTTATATTACGTTTTACCCCACCTTTAATTTTTTTATTATTTTTTTTAAATATAGAATGACTAATATAAATTATATCCACAGATAACAGATGCGGTTGTAACGAATAGCACAAGTGATATTGATCAATCAGTAAACAAGGACATTTTTGTTACGGAGACAAAGCAAAATAATAATTCTACTGAAAACTTAGAAATAAATATAGCACTTGAGGAGCCACTTAAAAATTCTACAGCATTCGGTGAGCATACTAAGCACCTTGCAACTGAGCCAACTACAAATAGGCCTTTAAATGTTTTGGTCAATGATCGCAAAATTCAAGAATGTACAAATAACATAACAAAAAATTGTTTAGAAGAAAAAGCTAAAATGCAAGCTACTAAAAATAATTATGACACTGTTTTAAAGTATGTCTACAAAAATAATGACAAACTAACTTCAACAAGTAAGACAAAAGGTCATAATAAAAATAGCTTGAAACGAAGAAGGCGATCGCTCGAAATTGAATCTCAGGTTAAAGACAAAATCGTTTTACCAATATCAGTCGATTACATTACATCTCATGATGGGAAAGAAAGGGAAGAAATAGTTTTGCCCGAAGATACTGCCAAAAACGCTGTTAAAAAATCAGACTTAGCCAACTTTAACATTGAAACCTTACATGACGATACAGATGCTTTATCAAAACCGATAAAAGAAGATAACAATAACAAACTCCCTATAAATACTGATAGATTAAACCAAACACCTGAGTCTTCAGAAGATAGTACAAGTAATGAGCATGAAGAATTTGACAGGATAAAACAGAATCGTAAAAACTCTGACAATGATTCAAAGGAAAATGTTGAAAGTAACGAAAACGAAAATAGTAATAACCAAAAAAATAAAGCATCTAACACTGAAAATGCACAAAATAATAATGAAAGTGAAGAACGTTCAAAAGAACTCAGTGATATTCCACATGATAAAGCGATTTCTGAAAAAGTAAATCAACAAGAATTTAATGAGTCCGCTGAAGATTTGTCACAAGCACAAGATGAATCACCTGAAGACTTAAAATCTATTGAAAAGAACGATGATAGTCTTGAAATAGACGAGAAAAAGCCGAATGATAAAATTATATCAAATTTTAAGTCAGGTGATGCAACTAATCCAAAGATTATTCAAGATGTAGACTTAGGGGACTTCAGCTACGAAAAAATACATGTGAATGAAAAAGAAGAAGCTGAACAAAAAAAAGATCTGGATGAATCAAATGAATCTTTGTCAAGTTTGAAACAGCCTATTGACTTAAAATTGGCAGATGATGCCGCAGATTTCGATGATGTTGGTACAATTACAAATAACGATTCCATGGAACCTATTGAGAAACCAATCAATATTAACGATGGAGAGGTTAAGCCAGTTGTGGAGCTAAACAATGGAGACGATAGTAGTGAGTCAAGTGAAGAAAAAAAACAAAACATTCAAAATGGTGACTCAAATGAATCTATTGAACAGAATGGAAATTCATCAATTGAAGAAGTAAATGATAAAGAAAAAGTAGTTTTAGAAAAGGGAAATGAGAGTGATAAAGCAAATGTTAAGCAAGAATATGAACGGATTCCTTTGGATTATAACCATGAAGACAATAAACGCAAGGAAAGTAATAAACCAGTAGAAAAAACTAATAGTAATATTAAAAAAAAAGTAGACGAAAATGACGGAACTTTAGATGCAATTAGTCCGACAGTAAGATATGATGACAATTTAAATATTAAATTCGAAGACCTGGGTTTACATTTACCCGAAATAAAATTACCAGACGATATTTTATCTTATTCTTTTACAAGTGCACCCCAGAAAGAAGAAGAAAACGAAAAAAGTCCTAGCTTTTACTATTTTGAGGACGATGAGAGCAAAAGAAACTTAAATAGTCAGAGAAAAACTGTAGAAAAAAAACCGAGAAAGCATAATTACTATGGCACTTATACTGCAGATAAAAATGGAGACTACAATAGCTACAAAAATTCTGAATATAATAAGAAAGATAATAATGATGAAGATGATGATGAACAAAAACAAGAAGAAGAAGAAGATCTTTATGAAAAATTTGTAAGGGAGAGGTTTGGTAAAAGAGGGTCCTTTGGGAAAAGATCAGCAAAACTACAAGAAGAAGAAATCGCACCCGCGGATCCTAATCTTCTTAAAACCATTCAAACTATTCGACAAAAGACTGAAAATATTCATAAGGAGGCTGTAAAAAGTGGAGATCCAAACGCAGCTTACATGTGGACACTTGAATACGGACAGAAATTGTAGACTTCTTGTAGATAAAGTAGGGTAAAGTTAAAATATTATTATAATTAGCATAGCGTGATATGCTCAGTGTGGCAAGGGGAGAACCCGTACTGACAATTCCGGGATTGTCGCATCGGAACGCTCGCGTAAAATTAAGGTTTATTATTAAACCTTTTCATTCAATAATTATTTTCTGGCTGTGCCCGGCGGTTTAACCCACGTAGAAAACATGGGCCCTCCTCCTGACTGAATTCCATGTAATTTCGGGATAAAAAGTACCTGATATCAGTTTTTAAGTTGAACCATAAGCTATCAAACAGCGAAAACCGCATCAAAATCGGTCCCGTAGATTTTACGCGATGCTCGAACAAAAAGACAAACAGACAAAAATTTCAAAAAACATATTTTTAAATTCAGACATGTCCCCCTAACAAAAGCCACTTGATTTTTTTTAACATCTTTAATGTACAGACACGGCACTTTTAAAATTTTACAATAGTATAGATAGATGGGAAAATAACTCTGTCTGTCTGTCTGTTCTT
>DWFC01000630.1:0-10272 GCA_018247075.1 Hasora chromus | reverse complement strand
AGAACTTTCATGTTCGACTGGGTCGGTACCACCGTCACACCTAGTTGGGCCGTGATATATTAGTGTTCCCACTACTGTGTAACGGTGTAAGGATGTGATAATCAGCATATCCAGAAAACTAGGCGTTCGATCTCTGTCCTCCGTGGTAGCACCGCATTTGTGATCAACCCACGGCCACATATGTAGTTGGGCTGCAGTAGCCACTTACCATCAGGTGGACTGCATGCCCTTGTGCACCAAGAAAAAAAAAATTGAAGTAAAAACTTGTTTACGCGTATAGGCATGTTTGAAGTGGAAAAAAAAACATTCGACTCACAAGACTGTATGTGACGACGCTGTCGTTTTGTTTCTAAATATATTTTTTTTATTTCGGTCTTCACTCATATTGCGGTAAAGTTAAATTTATCTGAATTAGATGAAAATTATATTAGTGAATTGGGGCAAATTGTGGTGAAATTCAAAATTGAATTGTTATTTATTATGAGAAAGTTACTTTTCCACGTACAATGCGGACCACGCGTGCCTATTGAAGCGAAGTGAAAAATACACACGTAATTGTTTAAAATTTTCACTTTTGTCGACACTCCCGGAGTGCCATTGTTTTTTTTTGTTGTATTATGAAAGAGCATACGATACGATCATGCAGTTCACTTGAGTAGTGAGTTTGGTACCAGAGCCTTGGCTTCTGCAGTCTGTGTCATGAGCGACCCAGGTCGGTCGGTGATACGGTGCTGCACCTGAGGACAGTCAAATGCTCCATGATGCACGTATTTATCGCACCATCGATGACCAACCAAATTAGGTTTTATTTCAAAACTAGGCTGTTGCCTGCGATTACGTCCGCGCGGATTTTATTCATACGCAAGGGATCCCATACCTAAACCAGGTACAAATTCAGAATAAAAAGTAGTGTATGTCCTTCTCTACATTACTTACCTATATGCCAAATTTCATCAAAATCGGTTCGTTGGTTTAAGCGTAAAGGCGGAATAGAGAGATAGACAGAGTTACTTTCGCATTTATAATATTGGTACGGATGATTATGGAATGAATTCAATTTCTACAAATTATTTTCCAGAGTACCTGTACCCGTGAACAGCCGTACCTGGGTATACTGCAACGCTCTCCGAGAAGGCACGGTCGATGATTTCAACTTCCTATTTGAAAGGTTCCGCTTACACCAAGTGTATACCGAGAAGATCCTCATACTCACTACCCTGGGATGCACTCCTCACGCTGAAGCACTTAACAGGCAAGTAGTGGTGTGATCTCATGAATTGAGTTGAATTAAACACGGTATATCATATTCGTTTGTGACTTAGTAAGTTTGGAGGTTTTTATAAGTCGTAAACGGAGCGAACAGGCAAGCGGCTCATCTGATGGTAAGTGATCAGTCGTCTATGAATGTAAAGCAATGGACAACGCGATGCCAGTCTCGTTGGGCTCATTTGGAACGTCATTTGAAAGACCTCATATTGTAGCGCGAAGGGAATACCACAGAAGGAAGTTTATTCCACAATGTACACGTTTATGGCAAAAATCTGTTTGCGTAACGAGTAGTACTAGCTCGCCAGGTATCCAGTTGGTGTGGATGGAAGCAACATTCAAAATAGATATTCGAGCCGCATTTTACTGCGTTCAAGTAAAATCGGATTCCGTGAAGGCTAATTTTATAATCAAACTGTACGAAACAATTAAACCGTTAAAATATTATAATTAAACCGTTTTTTCTGAAGCCGACATCATAACCAGCTAAAATAGGGAATGATTTTTTTTTACAGATACCTAGATGCCATTTTCGGAGATAATTTCATCATTCGTAGCCAGGACTACGCTAGTGCGCTGAACTCCGCCTCTTCCGGCAACGAAGCTAACACTAGAGTCGTCTTCGATTACTTCAAGAATAATCTTGACAATGTTACATCAGCACAGTAAGTTATTGTTTAGTACTAACTTTTCCCTGCGACTTCGACCGCGCCAGAGTCCAAAATTGTTAAGAAATCATGTTAACTTTGCTTCTCCGTTTTACCCCCTTAGGGGCAAAATTTTCAAAAATCCTTTTTTAATGCTCCCTTACGTTATAAAGGAACGTACTCGTAGTAGTATTATGATATACTAGACTATTGCCCGTGACATCGAAATTGCAATGATCCGATTAAGCGTTTACGCGTGAAAGCGTAACAGACAGACAGACAGACAGAGTTACTTTCGCATTTGTAATATGATATTAGTAGAAAGGTATCTTTTAGGTACATCTAAGGCACCTCTTAGGCAACTCTTAAGTGACAAGGAACTTTGCGGTGCACAAATCTTCACCGCAGGGAATCAGAAAGTTATAATTCTGGTATATACAGATTACTTAAAAAAATGCTTGAGAATCCTACAATCAGCCACACCACTTTTGGTGGTACCACCTTAATCTAATATTTAAAAGCTTACTTTTAGTTTCAGAAATCCGGCTACGCCTTTCAGTTACGTGTCTTCGAGGTTGAGGACTATGGAGGAAGTCGAAGAAGTAAGAAAGCTTTTCTATTATTGTCTATCTTCTATATGCCCTGTCGGCTCATACATACTGGTGATAGAATTGTCAAATTCTACAATTTTGATACTACCGTTAGTACCATCAAGTTTGCACGACTGAATATCGTTTTGATGTTTGAATAAAAGCCAGCATAAGTACAATATGAGACGTTCAGATCTTTGCTCGTATGAGTGGCAACACATTTATGAACAACCTTACAGTATGGCCGTAGATTACGAACAGATACAAAGCTTCATTGACTCCACTGAGATAGGTACACTACTACATGCAAACGATTCGTGAATGAAACTCAACACGCGGCGACGGCGTCTCAACACGTCGCGCGTTGACCGGTTCGTTGCGTACGGCACACGTCGCGTGTTGGCACACATACACAAACCGTTTGCTTGTAGTAGTGTACCTATCTCAGCACGGTTGTATGAAGCTTTGCCTCTGTTCGTACACTGTGGTATTACTATACTATCCAGTTGCTAGGTGGAGAAAGGCCCCGGTACATAAAGAAACAATCGGGCCCTTAAAACTTAGGTAAAAGGGCCCCTGAGCTCCCAGGTCCCGGTGCACCGCACTGCCTGGCCCCACAATAGGTACGCCACTAATAATAATCAGATATTACATAATCTATATTAATGTAATTCAAAGTGCAGCTGGGATATTTCATGACTCTGGCTAACTATTTACATTATTACAAAGTTCCTCATGCATTTTATGTACGTAGCTCGGTTGAAAATTAATTAACCTTTACCTCATATATTTTGTACCTATCTCATATGTTGTGACTCTACATACATTTTGGAAATTAAATTAAATTATTAAACTAAGTTAAACTAAGATTTTATTAATTATAAATACGACACATATAAAACATTTCTCATACTTCGTTTACGAACTCATCTTTAAATTCTACATACGCTTTTAGGAAATATTGAAAGTATGCGCAACACGTTCTATATCCTCGCACATTTTAATATACCGTTTCAAATGCAGTTAGCCCACTTTCCTTGATAATATTAAAATGCGAATGCCGCACTTCAATGTCTCGCCTTATTGCCATCCATTTCAGGATTGAATTAATATTTACAACTAGCTGTTGCCCGCCACTTTATCCGCGCGGATTTCATATATTTGCGCATGCCGCCCTACCCCTGTTTAAATCAGGTTCCAAATTCCTAAAAAAGTAACCTGCGTCGCTACCAGCTTGTATAAGTTCCGGGGCGTCGTATGAAATACGTTCAGGCATTTCAGAGATTAGCAGGAACAAACAAACAAACATAAACATTTTAAAAAATGTTGTTTCTGTATAAGTACCGTGTATACATCCATATGCACTTAGTAAAAATTTTAATATTATGTTTATTTTAATATTACAAACAGACACTCTAATTTTATTTATTTGTATAGATAATTCAAATGCTTTGAACAAAACTTTATTATACGAGTATAACAGAAAACGCTTATTAAAAGTGCCGATGAACAATTAATAACATTTCGAATGAACTACTGAGTAAGAACTATTATGTTAGTTATAAAATCACACTATAGTTAATTAACTGCGATCCTACGAGATCTACTCTAATTCAAGAATTTTATTCCTTTTCTTTGTACATGTTAACCTATATCCTCCTCTTTAACTTTGAAAATGTCAGAAAATATATTTTATTATACATCATGTGTAGACAGTAGTGCGGTGCTTCTATTATATTTACGATCCGCTCGTTAAAACAATCCGCCAAATATTTATTTCCTATTCGTTTTACTTTGATATGGTTTGCGCCCTCGGCTAGGCCAATGAAAATTGGAAAACAACTTACATGCTGTGTCATTAAAGGAACCTCGTTGTAATTTAATAGAGTCAAAGAACCCACAAATTAGATCAACAAACGTAGATTACAACTACTTATGTATCAAAGTTATAAGAATAATAAGTTATAAAAACCGTAAAGGCATATATTTTCCAAATCAACAGCTTTTTTATTATTTTGATTCCGCCGCGACATCAGTTATGATGTAACAAATCGATATTGTTCTTACTTTTAACTTACACCATAAAGTTTTGGAGTTATTAAATAAAAGCGTTTGTATGGGAGCCCCGGTGACTAGTGCATCCTTACGTGTCAGATAAAGTCGACTACATCACTTTAAGTGCGACAACGTAACTAAGTTATTAAGTTCTCGCCTTTCAGTTTTAAAACTATTTTAATACAATCGTAGTTATCGTGGGCAAGTTAAGTAAAGCAAACATAAAAAATAATAAACACTTAAGATCTAAAATATAGTTGAATACATGTGTATATTAAAACTCGTGAATGGATAGAATATAAAAACAAGTAAAATGTTTTATCTGTGACATAGAGTTTCCCTAATCTTACTTACGGTTTTCGTGGAAATTAACGAAAGATGATGTCAGGTAAGAAGCAAGAGCAAATAACTGACAGCCAAAATTTTTCCTCCTCAAGCTTTTAGAATTACGAGTAAATCTTATCTAGGAACGAGACTTATTTCAAGAGAAAAAGTTGGTCTCCCTGGTACCTAGGCTTTCGGTTAATAAAGTAAAAATTAACAAATTAGTTAGTAAATGTATTAATTATTTAAAATATTTCTGATCGTTTTGTTTTTAGTTTCAATATAAGGAGATTTAATATAAAAAGTTTTCGGCGTTACTAGAAAAGTGGTGATGCCACATATCATATCAAACGAAGTCCTTCGCCGCGCGAAGCGATAAGTTCAAAAACTTATTTGCACTGATTTTCATGCGGTTTTCACCTATTAGCGAGATAGTGGTGCAGAGAGATTCTTGAGAAAGGTTTATGTATATAATTAGTTACGTTTTTGTGTACATTGGCTAAAGATTTCAACGTAAATGCTACCTGAGCCCTTTGAGATATATGTATACTCGGATGTCTTCTAAGCGTGTGTAATCGCAGGGCATAGCTAGTTTAAATCGACTTTAGAAAAAAGGGAAGAGGTTCTATGTTCGATTGTTTACAATAAAATACTAATGTAATTTATTGTATAGTGTTCCTTAATTATTTTATTATAATTATTTTTTTTATAATCTTCACCCCATCAGCACGTGCAATGATGCGAGCCAGCGCAGCGGTAGCCGTGGCTATTGCCGCACTACTAGCCTGCTGTAATGCTGACCCTCACCAGGTAACTACCACCACGTCTTCCCTATCATCATCAATTTTGTTCTATAACACTGCTCAATAAAAAGTTATTTAGTTCTTTATTGTCATTTTGTTAATATGACCTTCCACTCTAGGTTATGTCATCTAGCGTGTTATATAAAAATTATGCAATTTTTTTATAACTTCATTTTTAGAAATATTGTAAATTAAAAAATGGGTATACAAGTCTTATTTGTCTTACTCGTAGGATAAATGAACTTTTATTTTTATAATTACTCAACTTGAAACCTAGTAGGCTGCCATAAATCGATATAAAGAAAGCCCGCACTGAAAGGAAACTGAAATCCATCTTTCGCAACATTATTTTTGGGGAACCGAAAAGTCATGCTTTTTATTTCATTTGACACTAATTTAATAAGATCGATGCCTTGTTTCTTGTACCGAAAGGATCAAAAAGTGTCTTATTACATTAAAAGGTTTCCATTAGGTACACTCTCTTTTGTTATTTTATTTTTGTTACAAATTATTTACTAAGGTTTTACGCTTTATAATAGAAGTTTAGTTCGGGTTTCACGTTGTTTACTCCAAGAAAATAGACGTGACAACGGAATATTAATTAACTACCGTAAAATTTCAGTTCTAAGAGCTCCATGGAGCGTGTTCCGGGCAAATGTTTAATGTCAACTTAAGCTTTCAATCAAATAAATAATCGCAGCTCCACAATTCAACATTTCTACTTAATTGGCGAATTACAATAAAGAATTTGGCGAAATACCACAGCTTAAGTTGGATTTTTGTTTATATTAAATATAAAATAAATATTATTTTTATATTTACTTCCTTGAAACCTTACTTTCAAATTGGGAATTTTTATACTCTTACATACAATATCAGTGTACTGATATAATTACATTCTTTTCCTAATTTCTCATAGCTTTTAAAATTTGATTCATTTTAGTTTTTTACTCTCTCAAATAATTGTTTTAACAGGAGCAAGATGGTGTAGGCGAGCACATTTCTGGGGACCGCTACGATGCCAATGGTGAGATGTTGAGATATCACGTGGTATAACCGGCTAACTGTTGCGTTCTAACTGTATGCACATTGGAATGCCTACACGTACAATACAAATCCTGCACTATTGATTTTCACATTCGCGACACGATATCACCTATTTCAATTCGTTAAACCTACCCGGCAAAGATTAACAAATTGCAAACGATTTCCTATAGTTAGCCCCCTTGCACTTCGTTTATTGGCGATTACTATAATGTATTTATATTTTATCGATTATATTTGCACTATACGTTATACACAATATTTAAAAACGACACGTCCTTTTATGGTGGTGGATTTAGCACTGTTCACAGATTGTACTCTTGCACATCGACAGTTCACTTACTGTTTGCACTGTGTGTCTCTTACTGCACTACGTGGTGAGTACCTACAATTAATTATGTGTTACTTCAGCTGTCAATAAAATACTAATGCTAAAATGCGGTTGTTACAGAGTATAAACAGAGAGAAGAGTTGGCAAAGTTTTTAGAATTCCTTCTGCAGTATGAGAACCAAAAGGGGGAACGCAATCTGAATGGCATCGGTGGAAGCACTCTTTTGGGACTTAGGCATCTTGGCGGTCTTGGTGGATCTTCTTTGCTTGGAAGAAACTTGTTCAATTCAAACAAAAACTTTTATGGACTTGGAGGGTCTTGGCTAATGGACAGAAATCTAAACGGAATTGGCGGTTCAACTCTGTTGGGCAGGGATAATGATAGAGAAAAAATGCAATACTCTAGATTTGTTGATTCATTAGGAGGCGGTAACTTCGTACGTAATTTGGACTCTATTGGAGGAGGAAATTTTGTTAGAAACCTAGATTCTATCGGCGGAGGTAACTTCGTAAAGAAGAACCTTGATCAAATTGGTGGGCCGAATCTTGTTAAGAGGAATTTGGACTCGTTGGGAGGTGGAAATTTAGTCAGAAACTTAGACTCTATTGGTGGAGGTAACTTCGTACGGCAAGTGGATCCCCTTGGAGGAGGAAACTTCGTTTAAATCAAGAAACTGACTTTCCGAATCTTCTTCAAAATTTAACCATTGTTCTACGTAATAAATGTGATAAAAGGTTTTTAAAATTAGGCAAATTTTATATTATTTATCCTTTAGCTGTTGGTATTTTGAAATAAATAACTTGCAGATGTGTTTAGTATGTTATTAAGAATCCCACATTGCTCCCGAATATGGTTTTGTATAATAAATGGTTGACATTCTTTATATAATTAAGCAACAACTTGAGTTCAATTCAAAGGAACGTGCTTGTGTGGCAAATACAAAGAGGTAAGTGTAGTATAGTGTAAGTTATAGTTGAAATTGTTTTATTTGTTTGTAAGTGAAATATTGACAATACTTATAATATGAATGATGTTATGAAGGTCAAAAGCCACGCAACTTGGATCCTCTCGGCGGGGGGAACCTGGTGCGAGAGGTTCGCGAATCTCATCAGTTTCCCTATATGTTAGCGAGACGATTTGACTACGGCAGGTATGTATTTACAATTTCCTTGTATTCATGCATTAAATTCACGTTTAATAATTACTCATTAGATATGCAAAGCAATCATAGATCTAATCTAAATGTCTCGTGTTCCAGATTAACTATCAATAAACTATAACATCAAATTATTTATGATCCTATAAAAATACCAACTAAAAATAACATCAAATTACGTTACTATCGCTACTTGTTATAAAATACCTTTTATATTTGGATCAACTTGAAGCTTTCCAGAAACAAATTGCTTTATTTAAGTTCAGTCATTATGTATATTGGATCCAATTTACTAAGAACTAAATAATCGGCGAACCGCATAAATTGAAAGAGGGATTGGGTGCAATATTTATATCTATATCTAAAAGACGTTTCTCATCGCTTTTAAATTTTTTATTAGGAACGTGTTCGTATAATCCCAAATATTTAGGAATGTTTTATATTCTAATTTAATTATGTTAAAAACATATTGTTCTCCTTTATACAATAAATCCAATCGGGAAAAAAGTACCAACTTTTCAATTAAGAAATGGATCGAAATTGACAATACATTCCTTTGCAGTCCTTACGCTGGCAAACGTGACGCCTGGTCTCTTCTCGCCCCAGTTGAGTACGGATATTACGGAGAGGGCCTACCCAAGCGCAATTTCGATGAAATCGACCGGTAAGAGAGAAATGTGTACGGCTAGTGCAGTATGTCATCCATGCTAATCCATTATACGGCTTTGTTCAAGTAATGAAACGTTCCTATTCACATTACTAAGTTTGGCATGAACTTCATTTTTTTTTTGTATTAGCATTCGATTTTTAAATGAAAGGCAAGTGTATTGTGTTTCATATATAGATATACATAGTTGTGGATAGTATTACTACTCCCTAGCTAAATTGCGGGGGAGGTATCATGCCATAGTCGACTATATCATCCATGTTCTTACGACTAAGAGCTCTAAACTCGTTAGTTGACGGCTCCTGATATAATACGTCTCCATGTAGTGCTGCGTAAATTTTAGATGAAGAATAATTTCAGCGCCACGAGCAACCGGGGAAATATGCTGGTTTGACCTCACTGGTTACACCTCTAAAGTTGCGTATTTTATAACTCCAAACTTTTCTCTAAGGGTAATAACAATGTTTGTTACTTCGTTATTTAATATTTAAAGCAAAACTACGAACTCATTTGCTGAGTTTTCAACTTTTCTCTCTAGTTACATGCAGTCAGTAATGCTAACGTAATGTTTTCTACACGGAAAAGGTTTTCTCCAGTTGATTCGTGCTGCAACTTTGACTCGTCGCACCAAGTTAACGAAAGTACATTTCTCTGTAAACTGAGAGTAATATCTGAAGATAAAATGTCATGCTCTCAATACAGGGGATAGGATACCCTAATATACTAATATGTGGAGCATAAAAAACATGTTGTTGTGAGTTAATAACAATCTATAATATAAATACTATAATAACATGTTCTGCAGTCAAGGGATTTGATATTCAGTTCGACTTAAAAGTCAATTGTAATAGATAGCATTTGATTTTAATAATTCCGAGAATCAATTATCTCGCTATAATAGGAAGAGTAGAAGTTTTTCAAAGTGTTTTAAGTTAATATTACAATGATCCGAGTTGCATCTACCAAAATCCAACACTACTAATGGAATTACTAGCACTGAAAAGCATGAATGATGTTTTTTTATTATGTTTTGAGGTAGCACATGGGAATGCAGTCCATATGAAGGTAAGTGGCTACTGCAGCCCATGACATCTGTGACCGTGGGTTGATCACGGATCAGCAACCCCTGAGAGCAGAGATTGAATGCCTGTTGCTTTGCATATTCATAATTTAATAGAAAGAATTTGTTCACAGCTCTAACATGAACACCTTCGTGAAGCGCAACTTCGACGAGATCGATCAGACCTCCATGCCTTTCCCCTTCAAGCGGTTCGCTAGCCTGTATGGAACCAACTACCTTGAAACCCCAGTGTAAGTATCCATACTAATATAACAAAAGTGAAAGTATTTTTCGAATTTAATTTTTATATTATGAAATTGCACGCAAG